>WYDI02007019.1:8549-44239 GCA_009867235.2 Psittacus erithacus
GATCAGGCGGTCTGTAACAGATCCCCACAGTAATGTCTCCCATTGCTGTTCTCCCTTTAACCCTGACCCACAAACTCCCTGTTGACTGATCACCTGCTCCCAGACAGAGTTCCATACTCTCCAGCCTATCACTGACATAAACAGCAACTCCCCCTCCATGCCTGCCAAGCCTGTCTTTTCTAAAGAGCCTGTAACCTTCCATTCTAACACTCCAGTCATAGGAGCTGTCCCACCATGTTTCTGTGATACCTATTATACCATACCCCCGTAGATGTGCACACATCTCTAATTCCTCTTGTTTGTTCTCCATGGTATGGGCATTTGTATAGAGGCATCTGAGCCAAGCTCCAAATGAAGATGGCTCACTGGCTGGAGCAGCTGGAATATCTCTACATTGCTCTAAGCATTCGTTATAGGAGCTAGCAACTGACTGGGTGTGTTGGGATGGAATGATGCCCCCTCCCCCAACACATCTAGTTTAAAGATTTCTTCAGCAGCCTGGCAAGCCTCCTACCAAAACTGCTCTTCCCCTTCTTTGTCAGACCAGCCTTCAGTAGACCTGGCTTCCCAAATTAAGTCCCCTACTCTAGAAACCCAAACCCCTGACTATGGCACCACCCTTCTAACCATTTATTAACCTGGCCAATCCCCCTAGCCTTTTTAAGGTCCTCCCCTGTATCCTGGAGAACTGAAGAAAAAGACTGAGCTCCAGAGCCCCTAACCACTTCTCCCACAGCTCTGTAGTCCTTCTTAATGTTCTCTAGGCTACTGCTGTCTATATCACTTGTACCCACACGGACTACTAGGAGTGGGTAATAGTCAGTGGGACTTATTAGAGCAGGCAGCCTCTCTGCAACATCCCTGATCCGTGCCCCTGGTAGACAACACACCTCCCTTGAGACTGGGTCAGGCCAACAGATGGGTGCCTTTGTTCCTTTCAAAGTAGAGTCCCCTACTACTACGACCCACTGCTTTTTCCTGGCAGTACCAGTAGTGATCTTCCTTACTGGTGCATCAGCTGGTTGTTCATGTTGTGAGTGCGTTTCCTCGTTAGTCCCCGGCAGGGCAGCAAAGCGGTTCTGGGAGGGGACATCAGATTTAGGAGGAAGCCCCTTGCTTTTAATTGTCCTCTTCCTCCTTTTCTGTTGTTTTTTTGTTTTGGTTTGGGTTTGGATTTTTTTTTTTTTTTCCTGTTGCTGTCTCCCAGCTTCCTGGGTTAGCTGCCTCCTTCTTCCCTCCAGAGGCTACAGTGGACGCTTGAGGCTCCTGCACAGTTTGGGCCTGGAGCAAGCAGCGCTGCTTCCTCTCAGCTTCCCTGACATCTTTCAGCCTATTGACAGTGTCCCGCAGCTCAGCCCCTGCTGCAGGAGCACCTGCACCAGGGAGCACCGAGTGCAGCCCTGCCCATTGTGCACCCTCCCCTCAGGAGACCAATGCAGGCACTCTCTACACTCCAAGCTCTGCACTGCAGCCTCCCCTCTCATCGGCTCTGTCTGGGTGCCTGCGCTGGCTACCGCAGGGGCAGCCAGAGCAGAGCTCCTAGATCGGGCCCTGGTCATACGGCGAGCGCTCACCATCCCGCTCGAACTGCCTCAACCCGCCCTGGTCGCCGCGCTCCCTCAGGCAGGTTTTTACCCAGTCCTGTCGAGGACAGGAGGATTTGAGCCTCCTGTCGGTTGCTCTCACCGCTCTGAGTTTAGGCTCCTGGACACTGAGCTTCCCCCCGCTCAGGTGTTGAAGGCATCGCGTCCTCTCTCGAGCTACTCACCTCAGCGACTGACCCAATTTACTGTCTTCTAGCAGAGTTCAACTCAACACCACCGTATTAATCTAATTACTTCAACCTCCCCCATATACTTTTTCTGGACTAGCTCTCCCTGATGCAGCAGCATTGTCCAACATAGCTCTTTGTATAGAAACACCTTCTTCGGCATTTTCTTAAGACTAAATGCTGCCTTCCCTTACTCGTATTAAAAAACACAAACAAAAAGCCCCAACCAAACGAAACCCTCTTGGAATGATCAGTATTCTCCCAGGATGTATCACCGGGCAAAACAAACACTTGCAAATGTTACCATTAAGGGTTACAGGGTTGCTAGTATTGCTCTTTTCTTACACCAAAGTCTCCGCCCACAGCACCTCTGACAGCTGACAGACGTTTTAGCAAAGGCACCAATTCTTCCTCTCCTCCTTTCAATCCAATTATAAACTCAGATGAATTTCCTGAGATCTTGTGAGGGAGTAGATCCACGCTCCAGCATATTTTGCCACTAGGCAAGCTGACACCACAGTAAGACTCTTAACCCATTCCTACCAGACAGCAGTCTGCATTCCCACAGATTCTCTGCTACAAGACATCTGCTCAGCACTTCTAAGGTATTTGTTAGGCCAAAATCCCTGGCTTACGGCAAAGTTTTGTGCCTCAAACAGTGATCAAAGCAGTCATGTTTGTCAGCTCCAGCAATAAGAGGAGAAAACCGTTTCAAACCAATGGGAAGAGTCCAAGGGGACACAGTAGCCAGCACCCCAGAAGCAGAGATCAGGTAGAGCATTGCACTGACTTCGGAGAAGTCAAGCCAAACTCTGCAAATACAGAGGAACGTCTCCAAGTGAGACTAACAGAGACAAAACCCTGCCAGGTAAATTTTAGAGGAATGTATTTAGTTATTTGACTTCAGCCGCTTATCCCAGTTAAGTGCTCTTCTCCAGAGACTTTGATCCGTGGTAAGAGACTGAACCTGTCAAAAAAGCTGGAGAAGCAGCACTGAGCTGCAGCCAGATGACAGTTGGAAAAGATGAGGAAGAAAATGCTGTACTGCAGAACAGAACTGTTTTAAACAAAGTTTTAGTATGGAACCTTACAGTCTAAATTAAAAGCTTTACTTGAGCGAGTTCAAGTAGAGCAACTCCCAGCCTCCTTCAGAAGACAAGCCTGCTCTACTCTCAAAGCAAAGCTTCCTCTTTCAACACTGCACCCCAGAGCTTCCATTTCTGAAAAGCAGCTCCAGAAAAGCCCAAAATTCAGACTCCAGAATATCAGGCCTCACCATGAAAACAATACTGAAGATTTGTCCCGTAAGTCAGTCCCTCTTATACAAACACATTTTGCTTACAAGATGAATGAGTGAGCAACTTTTTGGGCCTGACACGTGATTCCAGACCTTTAACACAGAAGCAGCTCTTGGCAAATATGTTTTAGAAAGCCATCCACTTCTCCCTGACAACCCCCCTTCCCCAGAGGAAAGTGAATGCACGCTTCTGCAGCAGGAAGAGTTCACTCTTGCATACAAAGAAAAGCTTGAAGTAGACAAATTAGCTATCAGTGTCACCCTGCTAAAGCTGCCTCATAGCAGAAAGCTCTTCTCCTCTTACCCAAGAAAACTAGATTGAAGTTAAGTCTTCGAGTACTCTTCTCAGACTCCTCAATTTATTCTTCATCCACTCTAGTACAGCTTCCTTTAGTCCTCCAGCAACTCTTCCTAGTGCTTACTCTTGGGTTCTCCTAGCAAGGCTCCTGAGTCCAGACAAAAGCTGGCACAAGTGCTTCCCAATATGTATCAGTCCCACTACAGATGTTAGCTTGCCCTTCAAAAGCACTGTGAGAGTCACTTCTGTGCTTGTGACTTAGTAATTTTTAGCAATGTTACACAAGTTGCCCAGAAATAGCAAGAGCACAGTAATCTGCATGTGGGCTCCCACAAAGGATGCACACAGCACCAATCGGAAGGGAATTGTCAGAAGCATGGTTTATTTTGCCATCAGAAGACAACAAAGTATGGAAAGCTCTGTTTTGTCAAAATAGCCTTCTTCTGTTGACATAATTCAACTCCAAACATCCCTAGCACTAGGGGAGGTTTCAGGTAGCTGGCTGTGCTCTCCTAAAATCCCACCCAGTTTTCCAAATGCAGGTGTTCAGACAGCTTCACCTCTGGCCACCTCACTGCAGATTTGATGGGACTTAACCGAAGCATTACTTGGACTTCCGCTGTTACACAGTGGCAGCCTTTATACGGAAGCTTGGTAACCAACCTTTTACTGACTGTCTGGATGCCTTACTAGGTTTTTTTGGCTTAATCCCCTCATTGAGCTTCCCTGCCTTCCTCTAGGGCCACAGCATCAGCTGGCTTAAAACAGACCCAAACAATGTATCAGAATTCAATTGAAGGTACTTGATGCTAGCCTGGCGGCATTTCAAGTAAGCTACAAAGGTGAACAAGAGCCCAGGCTTCCAACTTATTCTTCTCATCTTCAAAGTCTTGAACTTATTGCAACTTGGGAGAGAATTACATCCCTCTGATAAATGCACATTAAAATGTGCAAATTAATTTGAAAACTTAAAGCTGAATCTTGCTCTTGTTATACACATTCTTTATCAAACAGGGAACTACGCACAAGTTCTGGGGACACAGTCACTTTTAAGCAGCCCCTCCTCCTGAAACGCCCCACAAACGTTTTTAATTTCTCAAGTCTCACAGCTCCTTGCAGTCACATCATGTTCTTGGAAACTGCAGAGCTGTGAAAACGTACATTTTTTTTTGCCTGAATTTCCACACACAAGCTAGTAGTTGTATGCTTAAACTGCACCCCTGCTGCAGTCTGGTTCCTTATTCAGTTATCAGCGACAAAAGATAAGCTCTTTGCTTAATAATTCAACATGATGGCAACCACCAGGTTGATACTCTCTTTCCTTCTCAGGCCTTGACTGACCTTTAAGGTTTAGACTGGTGCTGTCAAACAAGTGTAATTCTATAACACAAAGGATAGTTTCTCCACACAAGCAACTCCAAGTAGCAAGCTGCGTAGAAATCCTATTAGCATTTTTGCTCTTGGCTTATCTGAGAAATGTCCATGAAACTGCAAAACCCTCCCTAGCAGGCAGAAGGACTGCACTGGTACAAGAAATATGCAATAATATGTGACCCAGGAATCTCTTGGGTCATATGAACATGCTCCTGATCCCCTTTCCCCAACTGGTCAAACCACACCTTTAGACCAGCAACGCTTTCTGCCACACACCCTCCAGAGAACCAGCCTGTCCATGAGGTACTTAAAAGCTGGCAACAGACCTTGAGTCAGTTACGTAGCTTACCCAAGCAGACGAGCCCATAGCGAAGACGAGTCCACGTTATTCATCTACATTTCTCACCCACTACAGAATTTTGGTAAGCCCACCTAAGCTTAGGAAAATAAGACCTAACATACGAGTGCTAATGGCACACCAATCGATTGCTGGTATTAAGTACTTTCAGCAGTTCCCTAGCACAAAGTAAGTTGTATTGCTCTCTCTGCAGCATCAAACAAGATACCTTTCCTATTCCTCCACAGTCCAGCACTTTATCAGTCACCCACCCAACCATGTAGTCCTTGAAGTGTTCTATTCCAGATGGAGTTTGGCTGCTACTTGCCCATACAGAGCATACTCAGCTGTGCAGCACCAGATCCTGCATTGCTTCCAGACAGATTTGGAGCAATGGCTGTCACTAGCAAAAGGACCTTGAACCCCATTCTGCCAGGGCTGCAAACTGGTTAAACTCAAGATACAAGGCTTGAATATTTCTGCACTGCTTTTAATTTCATTTGAGAGATAAGAGGGAGAATCCTGCAACCACACACACAATTCACTAATAAACCAACTGCACTGTGGGTTTATTTTTCCCTTACATAATACAGATAATGCATCTACCTTTAAAGTATTATAACAGCTGAAGTTCCCATTATATTAATAAATACTCCAAGATTTTATCTGATTGATATGTCCTTGACTAACTTTTAATGCTGCTTGAGCTGAGTAAATCCTGTTAAGAGACATTTTCTCCTACTCCCAAGTCAGACTAGAACAATAAATTAAATGAAACTGTTAGCCTGGAGAGATACTGCTGCCACACAAATCAACACACAGTCATAAAACACTGATCATTCCAGAAGCATAGGAAAAAAAAAAAAAAAAAAAGGAGTCAAGAGAGTTTGTTCAGAGATGATTCCCCCAAAAAGAGATAAAGCTTTTACTGATTTCCAGGTCTTAGAAGAACCTGAACATACCCTTTTCCATCAGATCAGACTGTGGAGATGAGAGATCACTTTTCACCTCTGGGTGACATTACAAGCAATTTGTATTTGCTTTTTTACAACCTACCATAAAAGTATTAATCTCTCAAGATTTCCAAACAGTATTCCTATATTTAAGCATGATGTAGTTGTGTTCCAGTCCATTTCACATGAAGGTAAGTCTTCCTAAACATCAACATGCTTGGGTAAACTGATCTCCAGGCTCCTCACTTCTATTTCACAGCAAAGTAAGCAGAGCATGTTAAACCATTTATTTTACTGAAGTATGAGAGTGGACACACCTGGAAAGACATACCTAGATGAACACACACTCAGGGAGACAGTTTGCTTGATTCTAGTATGTCCGACGTGATGGAACCTATGGGGGGGGGAGAGGGGGGGAAAGAAGTGCAGTGGGTTTGAAGAACATATCCTGACGGAAACTAAGATTCAGCTCTAAAAGTTGAGGGGGAGAAGGGAAAGGGGTTTTGTTGGTTTTATGTGGTTTTGGTTATTTGGGGTTTTGTTGTTGGTTATTTAAGAAAGCACACATCAGCTGCTTTTAGTGAGCAGCTGGCCCAGAACTGCATTCACTGTTTCTACAAGTTGCCTTCTTACAGTGTTCGACCTGGAACTGAACATCACTGCAAACCCTAAGAACAAAGCCTTGCATTACTAAGTGAATTCTACGTTTAGCAATGCTCCCTATTGTACAAGCTAACCAGCACACATCCCATTTCACAACTATAAACATCAGACAACCAAAAAATACATATATCTGCAGGCACCCTAAGTACTGATCATACTCCAGTCTGAGTTTAATGATCAGGTCTTTTTAATGGATTAGCCTGATAAACTTTTCAGACTTTGTGCTCAAGGACTGGTCTAGTTGATACCCGGCAAATTACTGTTACATCAGGTTTGGCACATCACAGCTCAGCCATCAGCACAAAAAGTGCTCAGAATAATTCAGAGCTTAAATAGGTATGAATAATTTCATTCACTACTTTTTATGCTGCTTTGCCAGATAGAAACTTGGTCAAGATATTGAAGAAGGGGAAGTCCAAGCATTGACTTGCCTACTGCTGTCAATCCCCAAGCGCACACTCCAGCTAGGGTGCTGTATGGCGTTGTTATTAAGGAGCTATCACAGCCCTCAGACATGCTGCTGCCACCACCTTGCATGAAGGGGCAACAGGATCTCTCAAGTGACATTGCCTTGGAACAGGCAGACCACAGAAGTCTAGTTATTTCACTTGATACTTGCTTTGTCCTCGACTTACCAGTTCTCCCCCCACAAACAGCTTAAAAAGTCTTCTCAGCTCCTCCTAACAATTCAGAGGTCTTCCTCTGACTTCCCATTCTGTATTTTCACTTTCTCGAAAGATGCTTTTTGTATAGGAAGGTACTTTTCGTTGGGGATGGAAATATGTTTCTGCCATTCACTAAGATGAAGTTTGCTCTCGAATTGTAAATAAGAAACAAAAGCATGTTAAAGACTTCATGAATCAATGTGCCAGAACAGAGCTAAAAATAACTGTAAATTTATCCCAGTAAAGCTCTCGCCTTTACATTTACTGAAAAAGCACTCCCTTGCTACTGCCAGAAGCACTTAACAGGTTGATCTGCAGATGCCACTGACACTTGAGTTGTCTTCCTTCTTACACCATCTCCAAAAACCCACCATGCCAAAAACCCTTCTCAGTGACAGGCACATAATCCAACCAAAACCATTCAGCTTCAGAGCATTAATTCCAACTCTTTCACTTGCTACTGTTCAGAAACATGCAGAAACGAATTCTCCCTGCTCACCCCTGCTCCTGTCAACCACAGCGCTCATGTTCACCTGCAATCCATACAGGAAGGTAATCAAACCAGAACACCCCAAATACTCTTTAAGGGTTGCAAGTTTCCCAATTACAGATTCAGACAGTGTCTGTGATTTATCATAGAATAGTATGGGTTGGAAGGGACCTCTAAAGGTCATCTAGCCCATCCCCATGCAATGCGCAGAGATGTTTCCAAAGATGGGGCATCTGCCACCTCTCTGGCCAATCTGTTCCAGTGCCTCACCGCCCTCATCATAAAAATTGTCTTCCTTGTATCTGGTCTCAATCTACCCTCCTTCAGTTTAAAACCATTACCCCCAGTCCTGTCACAACAGGCTCTGCTAAAGAGCCTCTCCCCATCTTTCTTATAAGCCCCTTTTAAGTATTGGAAGGCTGCAATAAGATCTCCCAACAGCCTGCTCTTCTCCAGGCTGAACAAGCCCAACACTCAGCCTTTCCTCAGAGGAGAGGTGCTCCAGCCCTCTTGAGCATTTCTGTGGCCTCCTCTGGACCCTCTCCAATAGGTCCATGTCTTTGCTGTACTGAGGGCTCAAGAGCTGGACGCAGGACTGAAGGTGGGGTCTCACCAGAGCAGAGTGGAGGGGCAAGATCGCCTCCTTCTCCCTTCTGGTCACACTCCTTTTGATGCGGCTCAGGATATGGTTGGCTTTCTGAGCTGCAAGCACACACTGCCAGCTCATGTCCAGCATTTCATTCACCACTACCCCAAGTCCTTCTCTGCAGGGCTGCTCTCAATCCCTTCATCCCCCAGCCTGTACTGATATTGGGGGTTACCCTGACCCACAACAATTTTCCAGAACAAATTCCACACTTAATAGTGTGCACAGCTTACAACTCAGAAGCTGGTGTTTTAATCAACACACCCAGGTGGGCGCATTAGGGATAAGGCTCACCTACCATTCCAGCTATGCCCTCCAAGCACCAATTATCTTTCTCCTGCAGGACTGCTAAAACTAAATCTTCACAACTCTGATTCGTGGGGAAACATACTGAACAAGTACCCCCATACACATACCAGCAAAGCCAAGAAACACTTCTTTACAGCAGTTCTCTGTACTGTCTGACCAGTCCAGCCAACAGGCAGTTATGCAGCCCTGCACACAGCAGCAGCGTCCTGCAGCCTATGCAGCATCTCTCTGGCAGATGTCACATGCCTGGTGGGCTTCTGGTTTTCCCTCAATGGGAAACACAACTGAACAAGTTTGTACTGAACAGCAGCACTGGTGGTTGCTGAAACTGAGTAATAAAGGATGCACTTGCAGTAGACATTTCTTTGAGCAAATTAACTGTCCAAAACTGAATACTGCCCCCAATGTGGAATACTCAGAGACTCCTCAAAAAAAGAATACAGTTCACTGAGTATTTAAAGATCAACATTCAGCCACTGCATATTACTTTTCCAAAGTTTACTACTACTTACTATCCACACTGGTTCTGCTAGACTGAGTAGTGCTAACATTTTTTAGCAAGGCACTGAACCCAGAAAGGACCATTACTTAGGCTGACCTGCAGCCCTGGCAGAGCATCAGGATGGAACAGGAACTGGTAGGGAAGATAGCATGCAAGGTCAAAACATGGCCTGAGACCTGGGAGAAGCAGGGAGCAGGACCCACACTGTGTTCAGTCTTGCTCTGTAAGATCAGGAATGGGCAACCACTTGGCAAGGAGCAGCACAACCCCAGCTTGCCATTTCAGAAACATCACCCAGCCTTCTTCAGATGTCCAGACAATCATGTCTTTGGGATCCTCACTGCAGTAACTTCTGCTCCCTGGCCATTCATGTGATTCCAGAGGTGGTGATAGCCCACACGGTAATGCTCTAATTACAGTGCATAGACATATCCCTTGCTCAAGGGCCCCTACACTACCTACCTGGAGCACTGTAGCTGCATGGCATCCAAAGAGTCTTCCTAGGCAGGGGACATAAAGGGCTGTCACAACCCACAGGACAAGAAGGTAAAACAAATACCCGTGCCAGGCAGGCATCAAAGTGATTCTGGGAGAAGAGAAAGAGAAAAACTCACTGCAGGTCTATCCTTTTACTCAAGCTCAAATCACCTTCAAAAAATTTTTGCAGCAGAACAGTGCAAGTGGCTTGTGAAGGAGATGAAACACAGCATAAATGGTGCTTTCAAGAGCTCACAGCTCCAAGCAAAGCACACGGCAGTAAAACGGCCTGTTTTCCTTCTGCCAAAACAGGGACATCAGGCAACAGGAAAGTCAATATTGAAACTGGGCTCCTTCCCCAGCTGGTTCACTAGGCTGGTGCTACCCCTGATGCTCCCCATCCCTGAAGGCCTGTCAGCTGCTCAGCAGGCTTCTTAAGGGACTGCATAGCACAGATTTGAGCGGTGCTATGGAAAACTGCAATCCACTCAACACAGACTGAAGCCTGTCTATGTTCAGGCACAAAGCTAAGCTTTGCAAACAGCAATCAAAGAGTACAGAAGGGTCAGCAGCTTAGTTAAAAACAGTAGTTGATTTGGGCACTTCTGCTCCGCCTTCAGTCTGCTCCGCCTTCAGTCTGCTCCTAAAGACTCCTCAGATGTAGGCAAAACACTTGTGAGCTTTGCTGAAGGCATGTGTCTTCTACAGAGCAATACAGTGACTAGTGAGCAAGACATACTTCAGCCAGTGTGCCCATTTAATACTCCCAGCCTTTCTTTTGGGTTGGAAGTACTGGTTCCTACATACAGGACAGCTTATTTAAAGACACAGGAAAGTCTTTGTATAGCTCCAATCCTGGAAGCCTTTGTGAGGAAAAGCAGGGGACACATCAGGATTCAGACTACACTGCAGAGACTACAGGGGACCAGAATATCCAAATTTAGATAAATGGCCTTCTTCAAAGGCAGCCCTCCCTTCCAGGCACTGCAGATTCCCAGCAGAGTATTCCCAGTGTCTGGACTGCTGTAGAGCACTGCAATGAACACCAGACAGCAATGACTCAAGAAGCATCAGAGGGGTTTCTTTTAAATTCTGACATCCCAATAAAGTTAATCAAGAGTTTCTAATGCCATAATGTGATACTGTTTAAGTCAAGAACAGCTGAAGGGAGAGGGATGCATCAGATTGCTTTTTGCTCATCATAGAACTTCTGCTAGTAGTTTACTTTAGAAACAAGTAAACAAAGCAAAACAGACATGAGCAACATCCCCAGTGCTGACAGCTGAAGCATGCTGTTTGCCATGCTAAAGAGCAGCTGAGAAGCATTACTTTCAAAGCTGCTTTTTCAACGTTTTTGAAGTTTTTCCTCATAACCCAAGATCACTGCCAAGCATGGGCTCTGATCCTAGCGAAGAACACGGGAAGCACCTGACTGAAAACAGCAGCTCCAAACCAGGTCACCTCCCTTGGCACATCTTTAGCAGGCTCAGGGAGCTCTGCTAAAACTCCACTCTCCTCTAGCTGCTACAAAGAAGAAAGCAAAACAGGAAAAAACCTCTGCTATTCTGCCTCTGCTGGCCTCTCCCACCACCCCTAGCAAGCTGCAGCTGCTCACCAGCCTCTTTGTTACCCCACACCACCATACTGCCACTGCTAGAAACAGGCCATAAGCTTTAAACCAAGTCTGCAAGGCCTTAGGACTAGAGGCTTGTCAGGCTTGCTCTGTCTAAACTCTTCTTGATTAGCCTGCAGCTTTATTTGGTGTACCTTAGGAAGCAGCGATGGCATGCAACAGTACAGACACGGTATGGTAAGTAATAGGGCACAGGGCTGACATTGGAGACCCCATGGCTGTAGGAAAGTCATCAATCACCAGAGATCTGCAGTTGGACAAAACTATTTTAAAGGTAACAGAGCAAAGAAATAATTCTAACATACATTCTTTAAAGAATAGAATTGGACATAACACAGAGTTTGCAGAGCAATGAAAGAAAGAGCAAACATGTAAAAACCAAATACGACAGAAGGACCCCAGTGGATACTACAGTGAGGAAGAAGCAGCCATCAATATTCTACTGTTCCAGCAAAGGAGTCACAAAGCTGAAAATGTGCTAGAATATCCTTGCCACCATCCAAATGACACTATCAGTCTCAGAAGCCAGGGGAAGGATGAAAATAACACCAGGAAGAGGTGTAGAAAGTAAATAAAAATAAAGGTAATGCTGTATGCACTAAGACTTCATCTGCATAATCTTTTTCTATAATAAGATCTAAACTAATACTCATTCTTGAATTAGATCATTAAAATTTCAATTGAACCAACTATAATTCTTTTTGCTTTTAGGTATATAGATAGATACACGTACACACACACAAAGCATACTTCCTGTCTGCCTATGAAGTTCTTAAGCACAGCACATATTTATTGTGCTGCTGTTAGGCTACAAGCAGGAGAGGGCAGTTCAAAATCTGTCACTGTGAACCTGCGCAGCACAGCATGTTCCTACAGACCTCAGTTCAGCAGGAGCTGCTGAGCATCCACCCCAGGCTCAACCAAGGCAGTGTGTACATTTACTGGACCACTGTGAGTGGGCATCTGAAGACACTTACTGCTCTGCTCTTACACTCTGCAATGGAGAAGTCACCTTGTGAAACAGGAAAGCTGCTTCTGTCAGTGACAGCATTCAGACCACAACAGCAGCGCTGGTTTCTCACTAGAAAGCATCAATCCACCCTTTCTGTTAGGAGTGAGTAACAGCACGAGTGTTTTTCCACACACCAGCATTTGCTGGCAGCCAGTGAACTCCCTGCTGTGTCCCCAAACCCCCCTGGGCGAGTGGTTGCAGACTCAGATAGGCGATTGCCACCACTTGTAGCTGCAATAGAATTAAAACTCATAGAGCTGTCTACACCTCAGCCAGAGGTGTTTTCACAATGGGGCAACCACTTTATCATGGCTCACGATACCACTCTGCCAAACCACCAAAGCCAACACACAGCTACACATTCAGCTCCCTTAACCAAGGGCAGAAAGGAAGGAGGAAGAGTAGCAAGAGGAAAGAACAGGAGTGACACTGAACCTTCCGGAGATCCAGATTAGAAAGTTATGGAAAGCTGGTCTGCTACTGCTGCCCTTTTCAAAAGAGAAGGCTTGTGGTTGAAAGCCTGTCTTCCAGTATGAGGGGTTTGTGTCAAGGCTCCCAGTCTCTCTAATATACACCAAAGTATGAGGGGTTCTGAAGATGCTGGCTACCTCTAACAGGAGAGAAAGCCATGCCTCTGGAGTCTTAAATTGAAGCTGACACAGAGTGACAGTGCTGGCTGAACAAGAGCATTTCAATTTAGTGCTTAATCTCACTTAATGCTTGTTTTCCCTTTCAGTCACCCTTTGTTTGACATTTTTCTGCTTACTCACTGCAGGATATTAAAAGGACAATGGTAAACACCTCCTTTGCTCCATACAGCAAATTTCAAATCAGAAGTATCCATATCACAAAGAGGCAACCGCAGGGTCATCATCATCATGATTCTACCTGGATGTGAGCTTCTCTTAAAAACATGAAAAACCCCACACCCATCAGATGTCTGCTACACAGGTTGAAACAACCAACACTGTTGTTCTTTCCTATTAAACTAAGAATAGAGTTGTTTGGGGTTTTGTTTATGTTTTGAAAGCTGGTCAAGAAAACACTGGCTTTCAAGATGACTCTCTGCGCTGCATTTGCTGCCATGGAAACATCACTTTTTGAAAGAGACAGCCAATATCCTCCTTCACCTGCAGCAATGTCCAGCACCCTCAGCAATCTGGAATCCACAGTCCACAAACAACTCATCGATTTTAGGTGGCAAATCTCGTCCCTTAACTTCACACAAGGCTTATCTGTATTGGCTGAGGGGATCCCTCCCCACGAAGACTGTCTGGACCTGTTCCTGTTAAAGGAGCAAATGATTGTGAAGGACGAGGAAAAGTCTACCCAGCACCCCAGCCTTTACAACACTTGGGGCAGCCAAAGGTTTCAGGGTGCACTCATCTAGTGCATGGCAGAAAGCATCATAAGCCCCAATGCGCACTTCCCTTAATACCCAGCTTCCCCCAGGACTATGCTGAGATCTGGCTCATGAAGCAGAGACTGTTAGTTAAGAGCTACTGTATTTAGCAGCTGTAGAAGTTAAGGAAAAAAAGATGCATGTACAAGACAGACAGGAGCTAGAAAATTAATACAAATAGAATTCCCAAGGCAGAGTAGGGCAGGACGTGGTTACTGCCAGCCCCTGCAGATGGAAGGGGCCGTGCTCAGAAGTCTTCACGTGCAGCTGAAAGCAGCTCAATAGCACTTGTGCCCAGACCAGCTTTAGGAAAGCTGTTAACATATGGCAGCCAACTTCAGCCACAGAAATCAGCTGTTCCCACTTTCCCCACAAAGCAACCAGATCAAGCAGGGCGAGTCACCTGCCCAGCCTGCACCAGTGCAGTTCTTAAAGCAGAGCGAAGGCACAATGCTTTGTTTTGAGTCAGCAAGCCCAGACATAGCCCTCAAGGTCTCCCAGTGCTTAGGTGGGCATTTGCAGTGGGAGAAGAGGAAGCCCACGGGCTGTTTCACACTGCTTCAAAGTGCGGGAAACTGGAACAAACAGGACTTGCATCAATTTCATGTCACTGGGATTTTAAAAGCCCCGAGCAGTTACAGCTTGACCTCAGTGGAGGATCAAAGGAAGCAGATCCTTAGCCAAGCTCTACCTATCACAAGAGGTCTGAGAGCAGGCTTTAGTCTGGCTGGGTGAAGCACTTGAAGTCATGACTGCAGACAACAGTGCTGGTCATAGGAAACACGGACAGAATATCCACAAGCAACAGATTCTTTCCACTGCTGAAGAGCAGGGCAGGCTCCCTCTTCCACCTCCTCCTGAGGCGGGTGCAAGCATGAATGAACAGTTCAAGTTACCCCTCAATGCCCAACAGCTGACACTGCTCCAGCCTTCCACCCCACGCTGATGCATGGGCAGCTGTTTGTGCATCAGCTGCTCCAGCATCCTCCCAACACAGCCCACCCATCTCCTGCATGTCAGCACCTCATTCCTGCACCAGCTGACGGGGAGGACAGCAATAGCACTAAATAACATACGTAACACCACTCTGTCAAGCCAGGACCCTCAGCGTGAGTCACAACAATATGATTCCCACACCCCCTTCCCAAGTTTTTCCATGCAAGACAGGGGCAGACTTGCTGTTGTTCAAGGGACCTACTGATAGAACTGGTCAGCTATTTTTTTTCCTCTTTCATCTTCAACTTGCTGCTGCAGACAGTCAGCTCGGTGAAACCATTCTTCCTTTGCAGTTCCAACAACAGCTGTACTCCCGTGTTTACTTACAAGTGTTTGATTTCACAATTGCATGTTAAGGAAATAAAAAGTTTCTCACCTACAGTACTGCAAGTGCCCAGTGATAAAGAATGCAAATAAAGCAGCAGAGAAAGGTGGAGCTTTGCCCTTTAAGACAATGCAGGAAATCTTGTCCCACTGCCAGCAACAAGACCTTTCTGAACAAAAGGAACATGAAGGTCCATTTTGTCAGCCCCAGAAATGCAAGTCAAGGCTCTAAGAAAAGAAAGGCTTATCTACTGTCTCAAAGAATCATGTACTGTGGTTTGGGACTCCAAGGTTACGTAAGTGAAGAGCTGCTAAAGAGTAAGAGGAACTTCCTAAACACAACATCAGGGATGCAGTATCTACCAGGGAACTGTTTGCGCTGTGCTGCACATTTCCATGAAACTGCTCAGCAGCACTCTCCTCGTTCACAGGACACCAGCACATTGTTTCTACTGCTAAGGTGGCTTCATCCTTGTTTTCCCAATGGTGAACTGCACCAGCACTAACAATGAGTGGCAAGACACACAGAGACTCTTTCTGCAAGCAAAACAAAGTACAGGATTTGTTTGGGTTTTTTTAGGGGCGGGAGGACAGGGACACACTCTTCATCTCAGGAAAATATTTATTATATGCATTTGGCTTGAGCCAGCCCTACTGCTTTGGTGCTTGAAATCACAAAGCAAGTGACCCCAAGAACTTGCCGCCCAAGCTTCCCAGAACAGTTGGAGCGCACCAAGCACCACACAGAGGCACAGAGCCAGGCCAAACCTCCCTCACTGGAAACAATGATACTTCAACTGAACAGTTGCTCACTGGTTCCCATGCTGCTGATGGCAGGCTAGTAACAACTGTTTAAGGACAGTTGCCATATCTGCCTGCTCAAGAGAGAAGGAAGACTTAAACGCATTATACACCTGGACTATCAGCCTTGTCTAGTTTGGCTGCAGTCTTAACTACAACGTGGATTTTCTTCCCACCTCCTAACTTTGCTAGCCGAGAGAGCTGTCATCGTAACAACGAAAAGTGCAACCTCTGACTCACACTTTTCAACAAATTGATTTCTGGTTAGAGGAGGCAACAGGATGTTTAAGCCAGCCCCAGAGACAGGACCTGGCAGCCTGGATTTTAGTCAAGTACGTGGCTCCGGTGAGTAATATCGTATCATCAAACACAGTTTCAAACGCCAGCACTCCAGTTGCCCAGGAAAATGGGTCTTTGAAGGCTAACTAGCAGGGTATTAGAAGCCATTGATGCAACAAGCACAAGTGTATTGGCCAGTCTAGATTTTCCTGCTGTACCTGCAGGTCTTTACCTCACTCAAAAGAGAAAATAGCAAAATCACGTCCAAAAAGAAGGCAGAGAAGGTGTTGCACCATGTTTGATCCACAGCAGCCACATCACACCAGATACACTGTCCTGATCTACCTCTGCACCTGAGGTGTGGCTCTGAGGTGCGGCTCGGATGAACCTTCGTCATCCAAAGCAGTATTCATACAAAAATGAGTTCACCAGCAAAACAAGCCTCTAGAAAGCATCAGCATTGTCACCAAAGCTTTTCAAATGACAGCAGTCTTTTACTCTCCCATTATAAGTTGTACAAGACCCTACAGCTGCAATAAGGGTGCTTGCCTTTTAATAGGCTCAAACACAGGGAAAGAACTTCAGGACAAATATCGAAATCTGTGTTAACACTCCTGCAGTTGCAATTAAAATCTTGATACAACTGACAGCTGTGCTGTTTTCTAGCTGAATGGTTCCGCTTGCCAGTCCCCAAGAATACGGTTTGAGGGGGCAGGGGTTGTCCTTTTCTGTTGCTTTGGGGGGGTTTGGGTTTGTTTGGGTTGTTTGTTTTAATGTATATAAATTGAAAATAGACACATGATTTCAGAATGGCTGAAGGAACACCCCTGAAGAGGTTCAAGCCCCTCTACCAGGTTATCTCCTGCTCTTGCAAAGATAATCTGTATATAGAGAAAAATGCAAGTTAAATCAGAAGTCATTGCTAATTGCACAAATGAACTACAGCAACCTTAAAACACTTAAACAAGAGCATGTACAGATGAAGGATGGTGCCTGAACCAGCCCACCTGGCAGAGATGACCCTGCTGAGTCCCAGTGCCTCGTGTGCCTCCAACACCGGTGCTGCCGCAAGTCAACACTTCCCACCGTCCCGGGCATGCTGAGCAGGCAAACGCTGAACAGAGCTAGCCCAAGGGCACAAAGGCCTAGCAGCCCTACAAGCTTACTCAAAGTGGCTAATTGACTCCAGCCTGCCTTACTTTGGCCGGCGGAAAGCAGCTCGTGTGCAGTTCGGTACTACACCATATAAAAGACTCAAACTGACACATGGATCAGTAGGATACATGTAATACACCTCTGTGGGAGAAGCTTTTCTAGCAAGAAACGCTGCTCTGCTCGCAATCAGGTCAGCCCTCATCAAGGCACCAACTACTCTCTTCGGCAGCAGTCCCAAGGGTTTTTCCGTCTGTTTTAAATAAACCATTAAGTTTAAGGCAGGCTGCTCCAACCGCGGCAGCCAGCATAATGCTCTTCCCCAGGCCACAAGAACTCGGTGATGGAAGCACCATCACTCTGGGCAGCCGCGGAGCCGCCCTATCACCGCTGGGGAGCGGCGGGGCAGCCGCCAACATGGAGCTGTCGAGCAGCGCCGGGCGGGGGAGAAGGAAGAGGGAACAACCCTGCGAAGTGCGCCAGCTAATCACAAGTTGCACACCCGTAACACGGACTCGTGCTACTTCAGGGGTCAAGCACAAAGTTTACTGTACCCACAACCCCGGCGGGAAGGCCGGCATACACCGCGGCGGCACGGGCACCGGGCAGGGCGCCGGCAGCCGCTCCGCCGCCCGGTCCCACATTTCCCGCGGCGGGAGGCGCAGCCCGCGGCAGGCCGGCGGACTCCTCTCACGCCACTCCGGGCCCGGCGGAGCTGCCGCGGCCGGGATCCCCTCACGCCCGCCGCGGGAGGTACCTCATGAGGGGGCTTCCCCGCCCGACCCGGGGCGCGGAGGGGGCCGCAGGGTGAGGTGAGGTAAGCCAGACCGCGCCGGCCCACCACGGCCAGGGCAGGGCAGCTCCCGGCCGAGCGCGCCGACGGCTGCGAGAGGAGCCGCCGTCGCCCCGCGCAACGGCAGCGCCAGGCACCACCACCACCCACCGCGCGGGGCCGCCTGAGGCGCTGCGGCAGCCCCCGCCCCCCCGCTCTACCTTGGTCCCTCGGGGGCTCCATGATGACCCCTGCGCCGATCCCGGCTCCGCTCTCGTCGGCTCGGCCGCCTGCTGCTGGTCGGCAGCGAAGGCACCGCCCGGGCTCAAGGGGGCGGGGTCACACGTCAGTCAGCGGCACGCCCCGCCCCGCCCAGGTGAGCGCGGCCCGGTCACGCCCCGCAGCCGGGGCTTGGCAGGTGGTGTCCCGGCAGCCACCGCGGGTGACCGGCTGGGTGAGCCCGGAAGGTCTTCGTGTGTCGTGCCCGCTGCGCTTTCAGTCTGGGACTAGCAGTGCTAGAGAGGGACCCGGGCGCGTCCCGCCGCGGGCTCTCCATCGGTCCAGATGCGCCGGCTGTATCTGTCACTGCCGGGCAGCGCCTGGTCCTTGCAGTGCTCCTTGCTCCTCCGAGTCCTGGGCAGCTCCTGCTGCCATGTGCAGTCCCTAACGCGACCCTGCGCGGGCTGCGTGAGGAAAGAGAACAGGCTGTGCCCGTAATTATTAACACAACGAGCAGGAGGAGCCTGCCGAAGCACAGCGAGAGACGAAATCCGGCAGTGCTGCTGTGGAAGCTACCCATGCTGGCGGTTCTCCCGTCTATTTTATATTCGTTAGCAAAGCATACACACGCTCACGAATCACACCGTGTTACAGAGATTAAACTATGATTCTATTTTCACTTTGGAGATTGCGCTGCGGGGCTCGCTAGCGTTGCACCAGCCAAGCCACTGCATTGTGTGTTAGTGAGACTTGAAAAGAACCACCACCAACTGTCCCAGCTGCAATCTGAGCTCTTTCCATTAAAATAACATTAAGTGAAGAGAGGTTTTCATTACCCGCTTTGCACAGCAGGCTCCTTTACAGGACCACCACGAATATTAAGCTACCAAAGAGATATTTTCCTCTACCCTTTTCAAATCCCTGGCCTTGACATCTATGGATTTAATTGTTTGAAAAGATCAATGTTCGTGCAGACCGAGCAGCAGGGCCTTCACGGCATGGGCTGTGTGAATAGCTAAATTGTCACCAGCGTTCAGCATATGCGGTCACAAGGCAGAGCACAATAGACAGTCAGGGGGTGCCAACTCAGAATGGCTTTGCTTTGCATAACAAACAGCAGCAGCAAATCCAGATATTTTTAAATCTACAGGACAGCTGAGGAACCTGAGCTTCTGCTAGGGTAAATGAATGCTTGCTGATATTCTAGGATCTGCATATCTGCAGCAGAAGGCTATTACAATGGTGCCATAAAAACAGCAAGTATAATAGAATACATCCCTGCACGTTTATACCTTGTTCCATCTCATAGCACAGAAGCGAGCTTGCTCAAATGTACGATTCTCACCACAGGCTCATCCCACAAATCTCAGTTCTGTTTTATGCCTGCTTAGAAACTCAAACTCAGATATTTCAGAAAGTACATCAGCTTCTTAAAAAAAAAAAATAGATTTTTCCCACAGTGCTCCACTTGGAGTCTCAAGCTTTCCCACTGAGCAGCTGTTATGTGATACGTGATCTGTAATCACAGTGAAAGAATATCAACAGCATTAAAGTTTGCCCCACTTTGCATCTACTTTACACTAACAGCAGTCCTGGCAGTGCTGAAACGCTGGTCAGGAACCAACCTGCAGAGCAGTGAAGCTGTCAGCATCTCAGTGCTCTGTTAGGGACAGGGATATTTCACTAGCACATTCTAAAAAGCAAGAGCTAGAGACCAGGAGAGGAGTATGACCTGGAAAGCAGGTCCAGGACCCTCTGCCAGTGACACTCACCAGCCCACCTGAGTGGATCAGACCACTGCTGATGCACTCACCACTCACCCAGCTGAGGAATGCCCTGTTCAATGCAGGTGTGGCCTTAGTGTGCACGGTCATGCACTCATTTTGCTGAGCTCAGTGTCCAAGTTAATAACTGCCCCTTCCCAATCCCCTTAGGCACTCCACAGTTCAGTTTCCCTATCAGCTGTGTCTCACTCACAGTGGCAACAGGGCTATCTGTGAGATCAGATCCCAATCAAGTCCCCAGCTGTCCTGTCCAGAAAGATTTTAGATGCAATAGAGACATGCAAAACCTACATCTCCAGATATAGTGACATATTCCCTTTTTACACATAGCCCTGGCTAGAGAGGAGATGGAAGATGGAAAGTGCTAAGCCCCCACCACAGCCTCTGGGCCCTTTCCTCAGAGGTAAAGAATTAGCACTCTTCTCCTATCCCTGTTGTAAAGCAGCATTAGTTGCCCTCTGACTTGAGTTCACAGCTGGATTTAGCCACTCCCTGACAGGCAGAGCAGACTTTCAGTCTGCAACTATTAAAGAAAGGCAAGAACTAAGCAAGTCAGCTCTCAAACTTCAACAGCTCTGCTTCGTGCTTCCCTGGCCTGTGTCAGGACAAGCTGCCAGAGCCTGAGAGTGATTTTACTGGGGAAAAAAGCATCTATGGGGGTGAAGCAGCCCCCAGTAGACAACCATATCTGTGTGCACACATGGGAGACCAGCTCCCACAGCAGCCGAGCACACACAGGGGAAGGGTTGCAAGGCAGTGACCAAGGAAAGCCATTGGGATGGACACAGCTGCTAATAATAGTAACATTGCCAGAACAGTCTGGAAAGAGCTTGTCCTGCCCTGCACTAGAACAGGAGCCCACACAACCCCACCAGGCATTCCTCTCTCCAAGCTACAATCCCAAACAAGCTCATGGGTCTCCAGGCATCCCTGCTGGACTTGCGCTATGGACATAGGGGGAAAACCATGCTGGCTGTAAGCATTTGTTGTTCTGAAGTAGCAAAACAGTTTTTGCAGGTTGCTAAGCCTTTCATTGACCAGGGTTTAGCTGCACACAGGCTGACACTGCAGCAGTCAGACCCTGACCTGAGGCCACGCAAGAAACACAGGCTGGCAGGAAATAAGCACCTTGCTCCACAGCACATTTGAATAGCAACGAGTTCTATCGAAGTGATAACAATATTGCCTAGATTCCTTCCTGCGTATTGAGTGTAAAAATCCCTGTCTCCTGCATCAGCAGCAGACACACTGATGCACTGCATAACCAGTGCTTCCCCAGCCTTGAAGTGAATGCTGCTTTCAGAGATATCAGAAAACAGCTCTCTCCTCACTGTCTGCACTCTCATAGTTGTAAGGGATACTTGAGCTCCTTCACATCCCATTTCCCTATTTATCCCCCATCTCTACTACAGCAATTCCTCAAATTGTATGCAACAAAAAGCTCTACAAGTATTACTTCATCCTGTTGCAACCAGAAATGCTGGTGTGAAAGGGACTTCTTGAAATCAAGTTCAAAGGCAGTAGTGTTTGTTAACGCAAATACCTTGAACTGTCCTTTAGCCTTCAACTTCCCTCCTTCCTGCAATTGCAGTGCCAATCTCGGCATCAAGAACAGCTTTAGTACTTTTTACATTTAACGGTCCCTGTAGATCAGTATTACCATGGCTTGATTGGTTCAAAAGCAAAGGAAGTAAGTTGCTGTTTAGTTTTGATTTGTGTTTTTATTTTTTTAAAGTCATGTTGTGGAAAAGAAGAGCTGCTTTTGGAGAGGGAATGGATAAACATGCATTTAAAGGAACACCTTCCTTTGCAAGCCACATAGGAAAAGTATGTTTCAATGTCTGACAGCCCTCTTTGATAGGACGAGATGGGATTAATAGCTATTAGCTTCCATAGTGCTGTCCAGATTCACACTGCGGGATTCAGTCCCACACTAGAACAAACACTAGAGAATATATCTGTACAGTCAGGTCATCAGAGGGATTTGCACTGACCAGTGGTAGGGTGCAACAGGTCCTAAGTTGTGTGTTTGCTAACAGGCAGTCGCAGCACAGTTCTCCCCCTTCCTACACACCCCTCTCACCACGTGCAGGTTACCTTTGGCCTAGTAACATCCTCATGCCTTTGTTTAATAAGGGGTGATGCTTAATCAGCTTGTTAGAGCTCATCCCTGAAAACTGTTGCTGGGCATCACCTCCACATAGCGAGCACTGGAACAGGCACACCAACATTCACAGCACGTTCATACGCAGCCTAACCCCAAGAGGCTCTGATCCCTGCTGAAGTCTGAGGCATATGAAGAATAACATGGCTCTAGCACAGACTTTGAGAGCACGAAGCTGAAATGTGTATTTTACAAATCTAAATTGCATTTCACAAATATTTTATCCTTGCATCAGGATGAGCACAGAAACTGAACTTCAGAGAACTGGAAATACAGAACTAGTACATTAATACTAACACAGGAACCTCTCTAGAATTTGTAACACCTTGTGAGATGCCTTTACACAAGTTAAGTTCCATTACAGAGGTGGGGAACTGTGACAGCTATCTGCTAGAATCTC
The DNA here is from genome assembly GCA_009867235.2 of Psittacus erithacus. NCBI lineage: Eukaryota > Metazoa > Chordata > Aves > Psittaciformes > Psittacidae > Psittacus > Psittacus erithacus. The sequence goes on from WYDI02007019.1 coordinate 31,270, forward strand.
TTGTGCTGAGTAAAATTATGGCATCATCTGTCATATTCAACAGAGCACATGAGAAGATATGTATATGTTTCTCGAGAAGCCTTTCCAGTTAATAAAATGATCCCAAACTAATGATACTTATTATTTAGACAGCGCCATCCTTGCTTGGAATCTCTTCTAAACAGACTTCAGCAGCAGCATAAGGAACAATATTTTTTCCAGATATATCTGAGTCTGATATAAACATAGGTATTTTCTACAGAAAAACATGTTTCAGTTTTCTCATTTATATACAAAGCTAACCCAAAATTTCTCAGGTGCTTCTGGGTAATACATGATGGTAGCTTGGAAATAAAGCAGGTTTACAGGTTATGTATGATGTATAAAAGCATATAAATATTACTTTCTATCAGATGATCAAGTTTCTGGTACATAGGGAGAGGATGGAAGGTATTCCAGCAGTCTTCCCTGGATTTCTTCTAGTCTTGCTCTGGACGATCACATGCAGACAAGAGCAGCAAAAAAGCTGAGGAAAAACAATCAAGAATTGACAACATAAGACCAGCAAAAGCATTACTAGAGTGGTCTAAACGTTTTTGCTAATACAATCCAGCATCATCAAAGCTCTTCAAAACATCAGGTAGTGCCAACAGGATGCAAACATTTTGGAGAATGTGCTGGAACCTTGAAAAATGGCTTTAGACTCTCTTGTTTCCCCCTATTTCCCTTTTTACCCTTATTTTTACTGTCTGTGGAGGCCTGGTGTCACTAGCACACTCTTTTCACTGCAGCACAGAATGACTGATGCCTGTGTAGCTGACTCAGGTCTGAGGCTGAAAAGGAGTATTTGGTATTTCTGTGGTAGCTGCTTTCCAAAGAAACGTAGAGGGGGGTTAAATAAAACCAGTAACCTGGGAAACCCAGAGAAGCAGAGAAATTACTAATGTGCCTGATTTACAGATAGGGAAACTGAGGCACCAACCACTGAAATCATTCCAGAAAAGCTCTAAGAGGACAGATGGAGAGCTTGGAAAAGACCCAGAGCAGGGGTTCACAAGGACACAATCTGAATTTTCCTCTGATCTAAAGACCCAAGATGAAGGTTTTGCAGGAATATCCATGCTGAGGCAAAAAGCGTCATAGTTAACAAAGCAGGCTTTCCTCATCCTCTCTGTCAAAAGGGTTTCTGATCCATTTAACAAGATGTAAAGGCTCTTTCTGATGCTTGGCATATTCTGACACCTACTCTAACCATATGGAGGAATATCTGTAGTCCCAGCAGGTAAACGAGCTGTGGGCAGGGAACACAACTAATTTAATAGCATGAGCGATTTACACACACATTCAGGAAAGCCATCTTGCTCCACTGCAGGCCCAGCAGCAGGGATTCTTCATTTATAACTCCACAACAGCTACATTCAACGGGATGAGGCTTCTGTAAAACCCCAACTGTGGAGACACAGGAAATACACTGTCAGCCAGAAAGAACATCAGGATTCCCTTAGACAGCCTCAGCCAAAAGCCAGTCCCATCTCTCAAGCAATCCACAACATTCATCAGCTTCCAGTTTGCATCCAGACACGCCTACTTGTCTGCTGCACATCCTGAAGCAGGATTTGCCTTTGAGCTTTGGTTAGCTTCCAAAATAGCACCACATTCCTCCCTTTGAGAACACCTTCCTCCCTCAGCCAGCGGACACCCCAAAGGGAAAACAGGAGAGACATTTGGGGGTGAGATGCTGGGAATAACAAGATTTGATGGGAAGCTGCTGCAGAACATATGGAGGAAAGGAGAGGACTGGAAATACCTGAGCAGAGAATCATAGAGAAGGGAATGGGGCATGGAGCACAACTACAGAGGGAGCCTACAAAGAGTCAGAGTGGAGGTTGTGGCCATGGGAATTTAGGCAATATGAGCCAGGGAATGTAGGGAGGCACACTGGTCCAGTTCCCTCTGGAAAAAGAAATGTAGATGATAAATCTGGAGGGAGAAATCTGGTCAGCAATGAGAAGTCTGAAGATTGGCAATAGATAAGAAAGAGGCGAGACTGAGCATGGGACAAGAGATGCTCCATGTTCCATAGTGCCACTTGGCAGCTTTAACCAAAGCCTATAGCTAGGAGTTTACTTGCCAGAACCCTCCATCATGGTGTGCAATGCCAAGACATGGGTTTAGAGAGACATGGCTTGTTCCTCAGTTTAGCTCCCAGCTAGATGCTTCATATTCTTAAGTCCTGATGTTGCGTTTTGTACCATCACAATGGTACCAATGGCCGTGCTGGGCATCACCTACACACAGAGGCCTCTGGAACAGTGCTACCAACATGGCAATCTGCCCTTGCTTTGCCACCTAAAACTCCATCTGCTTAGTGCCCCTCTGTTGAGCACTCTCCAGTATCATGGAGCATGGCTTACAGAGTGCTAACTTAGATTCCCTTCCTCCCCATGACCCATGGCTTGGCTAGATTCCTTGCCTCAGTTTTCCCATGGCACTGTGTTGTATGCAGCATCCTCTGCTGCTGTGCTGTCAGGCCATGAGGTAGTGCACAACGTGGGGTCCCAGCAATCCTTTACATGCAGCCTTCACTTTTCAGCCGTGTCCTGTCCCCTGAACTCTTCTGGGTTAGCCCCAAACTGCCCACTTTGAGTCAGTCCCTTGGGCAGAGACCTTCAGCCTGACCTCCAGGAGGTCCCAAGCCCCTGCTCTCCAGCACACGGATGCAGGCAGAGGCAGTGTGCTCCCACTCTGCAAGGGGCAGTCACTCTGCACAGTTTCTGGAAATTTGGAGGTCCCTGCAAGCCGTGAGGAGCCTGAGAAGGCAATGGGTTTCAGCAAAGCTGTGGCTGGAGCTGACCTGGAGCTTCCCAGTGCAGGTTTCCTGCTGGCTCAGGGTTTTCCGTGCCTTCCTCCCTCCCCAGATCTCCCCAGCTCCTTGTGAGGATGCTGGGCAACCTTGTGTCCCCACAGAGCTGCCAGAGGCCCCTTTCCCTTGCGAAGCAGCTCGAGGGGCTAGTGTGTGCTAACCGGTTCTGCTGTAGTTGAAAGGCTCCTTCTGGGTGACCCTTACTCATTCTGGGTTGATGAGCACCTCAGATCGGGGCTAAGCCCTGCCCTGGGGCTGGCCGGGGAGCCCAACTGCCGGAGCTCAGCCAGCTGGGACGTGGGCACAAGGGACACAGTCACACAGGCTCTCTCCTTGGCTTCTCTTGCAGATGGGCAGCCCGAGGCACCGAGTGGTGCTGCCCAGCACCAGCAAGTCGAGACAGGAGCAGACGCTCTATCTGCCACCATTGGTGACACTGGCACCCAGGCCACCACCTTGCTCAGCGAGAGCAGTCATTAGCTGCTGCAGGCTGCCACTTGTAACCCCAGCAGCCCCTGCAGCTTCTGGCACTGTGGGTGACATGGCCATAATCAGCTCAAGGACAAAGCCACAGCAGCTGCTAACAGCTGCTGCCCAGGTGTGCCGTGTCCCCAGTTACGGCAGCAGAGATGCACGGCTGGAGGCCTGTCAGCATGCCCCACTCAGGTCCACAGTCTGTGCTTCCACAACTAAGAGCTCAGGGAGCACAAACACAGCGCTGCACAGGTACAGCACTGGGAGCCAGGGACCCCACCAGCAGCCAGCACCTGCAGGGACACAAATGAGAAGGCCCCAGCCACTCAGCCCACACTGAGGAGTGCTGGGTGAGCGGCAGAGCACCTGACAGCAGTATCAGCAGCGGGCAGCAAGGGCAGCCTCAACAGCAAGTCTCTAGGAGTGCACCAGAAGGTGTTTCCCCAGCATCTGCCCTCTCTGCCCCGCGTCAAGACTTCAGAGCAGCCAAAGAGGAGCTGCCTGGCCAGAGCTCCTGAGAAGCACTGGGCACCTCTCCCTCCTGTGGCACCGGCATGAGGTTCCTATCGCTTTGGCAAGCAGGAGGCAGCAGCACAGGGACAAAGACAGGCACCTGCCCTGCAGACCACCAAAGTAATGGACGCAGATCTGCAGGTGACAGCCACACGTAAAGAGAGGAAGCCACTTGTCTGATCAGTGGCTGTGGTCGAAAGAAACAACCAGCAGCGAGTGGAACAGCAGGACATGGCCCAAAGTGTGTATGTGATGATGGCAGCAGAAGAGGAGGAGGAAGCACCGGCACCAGCTTCCCCTGGCTTCGACATGCAGGAGGCAGAAGCAGAGGCACAAATGCATTTGACCTGCTGAGCCCCACAGCGTCTGAGCTGGTTCGTCAGGAAATAGCCAGGTGCTTTGTGAGGGGCACTGTGTGCAAGGCTTTAGTTGTCACACAGGAAATGGATGAGCAGCCTCTGCAATGGCAGGACACTGATGAAAGCCATGTGGATATGTCAAAGGGAGCAATGAGGCCTGCAGCAGTTCAGGACACAGAGTCTCCTGTGGCTGTAGAGTCTCAGGCAGAGCCCAGCTCAGCAACTCTTGTCCCAGTGGCAGGTGAGGCTGGAGAAGACATGGTGTCTCTCGTCTGTAGAAGATGAAAAACAGGACAGCAGTTCTAATGTCTCCTTGGCAGAACATGAGGAAGAAGTGGCAACTTCAGTGCCTGAGATCCCTAGGGCGGAGTCTGGAACACCGCACCTTGTGCCTGGAGCAGATGATGAAGGAGAAGCAGCAGCTTCTCCCTTGACTCAGGACTCTCAGCCCCAGGTGAGTGACACGGGTGTGGCTGGCACTGGGGATCCAGAGGTGCTGGAGGCAGCCCCAGACCCAGGGTGTGTGTGTGGCAGGGACACTGCTGGTGCTCCCTGTGCCATCCTGCTGACACTCCCTCCCTCCCCTGCCTGTACCGCTCTCCTGTCCCACACCCTTTTTGTGGCTCAAAGGCCCTGAAAGAGAGCAGCCCGTGAGGGACCTCCCCAGTGAGCAGCCACCAGCAGCAGCCGCAGAGCCTGACGGGCCAATGCACCACCCAGCCGTGGCGCTGGTCACAGGGCCGCAGGGGAGAAGGCAGCCCACAGCACGGCACCTGCGCAGCTAGCTGCTGCGCCAAGAGAGGCACAGCTGGGGAGAGCTGTCGGCTCCTGATGTTCTGCTGTGTGTTTTTACAGGAGGAGCCAGCGGGAGGAGAAAGCCCACAAAGGAGGAGAAACTGTGTGTTGAGGTCATCAAGAACATGGTGTCACAAGTAAAAGTCGTGAAGTTGCAAAACATCTGGATCAACCCCCTGGTCCCCAAGCTCTACCACGACCCACTATTGGATATCCAGGATGGATCCAGCAACCAAAGCAGCAAGGGCGTGGGTGAAGCAGGAGAGGCAGCCGGAGATCGGCAGAACATGTCTCCTGCCCCAGCCGTTCCCACAGACACCGAGCCGGCAGCGCCTACCTTGTCTGGAGCTGCTGAGGAAGAGCAGCACCGCTCACCTCGCACTGCTGTGAAACAAAAGGACAAGAGCCAAAGCTTACATGAGGCCATGGCAGCAATGTTGCCTGCACCAGTTGAGGACTCTGGAAAGGCTGAGACTCAGGGAAAGCCCAGCACAGCCCCTCTTATCCAAGCAGCAAGTGAGGATGGAGAAGACATGGTGTCTCCCATGTCTGTAGAACATCAGGAAGAGGCCACAACAGTAGATGTCTGCCCAGCTGCTGAGGAAGAACAGCACCGTGCACCTCTTGCTGCCATGGCAGAAGAGAAGGAGGAAGCACCTGTACCCTGAGTGGATATCCAGGATGGATCAAGCAGCCAAAGCAGCATGGGTACAGATGCGACAGGACAGGCAGCTGGAGAACTGCAGAGCATGTCTCCTGCCCTGGTCATTCCCACGGACGCTGAGCCAGCAGCTCCTATCCTGTCTGGAACTGCTGAGGAAGAGCAGCACCGCTCATCTCGTGCAGCCGTGGCAGAAAAGGAGGAAGCACTGGCACCAGCTTCCCCTGGCTTTGACATGCAGGAAGCAGAAGCAGAGGCACAGACAAACGCATTTGACCTGCTCAGCCCCACAGCGTTTGACTTGATTTGTCAGGAAACAGCTGAGCACTTTGTAAGGGGCACTGTGCGCAAGGCTTTGGCTGTTATACATGAAATGGATGAGCAGCCTCAGGAGCAGGAGGACACGGCCCAAAGCCATGTGGATGTCTCAGTGGCAGCAATGGCACCTGCAACAGTTCAGGACGTGGAGTCTCCACTGGATGCAGAGCTTCACGCAGAGCCCAGCACAGGCCCTCTTATCCCAGCAGCAGGCAAGCCTGGAGAAGACATGGTGTCTCCCATGTCTGTAGAACAGCATAAAGAGGCCATGACAGTAGATGTCTACCCAGCTGCTGAGGAAGAGCAGCACCGTGCACCTTTTGCTGCCATGGAATAAGAGGAGGAGGAAGCACCGATACCAGCTTCCCATGGCTTTGTCGAGCAGGAGGCAGAAACAGAGGCACAGAGAAATGCATTTGCCCTGCTCAGGCCCACAGCATCGGAGTTGGTTCGTCAGGAAGCAGCCAGGCGCCTCCTGAGTGATGTCCTGCACAAGGCTTTGGCTGTGATCCAGAAAATGGATGAGCAGCCTCTGGAACAGCAGGACATTGACGAAAGCCATGTGGAAGTGTCAAAGGGAGCAATGAGGCCTGCAGCAGTTGAGGACATTGACACTGCTGTGGCTGCAGAGCCTCAGGCAGAGGCCAGCATGGACACCGAGCTGGGAACTCCTACTCTGGCTGGAGCTGCCGAGGAAGAGGAGCATTGTGCACCTACTGCTGCAATGGAACAGCAGGAAATTGATGAAAGCATGTATGTGTCAATTTCACCATTAATGTGGACGCCATCTAATTGCATAGAGGTACATGTGCATGAGGAAATACCAACACCATTTCCTTTGATCAATATGCCCTTATTTCCACCACCAAAACCAACAAAGCATGTAGCATCTGAGGATGCGCAACGGGCACCAGCTCGAAGGTGGCACACAGTTTTTAGAGAGCTCTGCAGGTCTCATTCAGGTACAAAGTGAGAAGAGCACCTGAAAAGCATCAGGGAGAGGCCAGCACAGCTGTTGCCTCCCCACCATTACACAAGGATGAACTGACAGCAGTTCAGGACACCGAGTATGAGCCAGGTACATTCCTGAGTGGCACAAAGGCCAGGCAGGTAGCAGTGTGTGCACGAGTTTGGCCATGCCCCGGCTTCTCCTCCCTGGGCGAGGGCTGAAAGCCTTCGGTGGAAAGTCCCTGGGGTAAGCTCTCGGTGGCAGGTGGCAGCCGGAGCTTGCCTGGTGCCCGCCCAGCCCCGTGCCTACAGATCTCCTTCCCCCACAGGCATCGCTGCCCTCTCAGATGCAGGAGCAGCCCAACAGTGACGACCATCCTGCTTCAGAAGGGCGCTAAAGGCTCTGCTCAAGGCTTTCCGCTGCTCCTGCATCAGGCCGCAAGGGGAGGAGCAGTGCCCCACTGCCAGCTCCAGGCCCGAGGGAGCTGCGCTGAGGACATCGTGCTGCAGCCTGCGCTCACTGTGGACGTTTTCTCGGGCCAATAAACCACATCCCTTTCCCCCAGTGCTTGCGTTTGCCTGCTCCACCTTTTCCCTCATGTCGGTAGCAGAGCTACCTCTTTCCCTTGCAGCACTTCCCAGCTGGTGAGCTTGCAGTCCTGCTGGCTTTTGGCAGCGCATGCTGCTCATGTAGGAAAAGCGCATCCTGATGGGATGAAACAGTGTGTCATGCAGTGACACCCACATCAACTAGCTTTTGAAGCCTGGTGCGTGCTGCAGCCCAGTGACCGGAATGAGAGGGGTGTAGAAGGGGTGGGAGGAATAAGAAGCAAGGATTGGAGTTGCTAAGGCCAGAGATAAGGGACAAGAGATTGCGATTCTCCTGCTCCTCTTGCACACGCAAGAACCGGAGCAATGCAGTGAGGAGCTGGCAGTGTTTCCCGAAGAACTGTAAATGGGCAGCAGACGGGTGACTCCGCTCGATGCCCCCCGTCCCCATCCTGCAGCTTCCGACCAACTGAGCGAGGGGGTCTTGCAGCTGCTCCAAGCCATGGGCTTGTGTCCCTGGGGCTCCAGCATTGGAAGGAAACACTGTCACTGTTTCTTGGCTGCACTAGCAGATTTCCTCTTGATTAGTGCAGCAATGGGTTGTTCCTCTGTTGTGGTGCTTTTGGCCATACAGCCCTGTCATCAGCGGGAGAGCTGTATTCTTTTCTGGGTTGGACACTAGCTGGATGGCTGAGCCCCAAGAGCAGCGGTGAATATTATCACATCTAGTTGGCGACTGGTCACTACCGGTGTCCCCTAGGGCTCGGTATTTGGGCCAGTGTTGCTTAGTATCTTCATGAGAATCATAGAATCACAGAACCAGATCATTGATCTGGATGAGGGGATCAAATGCACCCTCAGTAAGTTTGCGGATGACACCAAGTTGAGTGGGAGTGTTTATCTGCTGTAGGGCAGGAAGCTCTGCAGAGGGATCTGGACAGGCTGGATCAATGGGCTGTGGCCAGTGGTATGAGGTTCAACAAGGCAAAGTGCCAGGTCCTGAACTTGAGAGCATCCTGGCCTGTATCAGCACTAGTGTGTCCAGCAGAACCAGGGCAGTGATTGTCCCCCTGTACTGGGCATTGGTGTGGCCACCACTCAAATCCTGTGTTCAGACCTGGGCTGCCACTACAGGGGAGTCATTGAGGTGCTAGAGCAGGACCAGAGAAGGGCAATGAAGCTGGTGAAGGGCCTGGAGCACAGGTGTGATGAGGAATGGCTGAGGGACCAGGAGGGGTTTAATCTGGAGAACAGAAGGGTTAGGCGGGACCTTATCGCTCTCTATAGCTGCCTGACAGGAGGCTGGAGCCACAAGGTGCCTGGTCTCCTCTCCTAAGTAACAAGGGATAGAACAAGAAGAAATGGCCTCAAGCTGAGTCAAGGGAGGTCTAGACTGGAGATTAGGAATCATTTCTTCAGTTCAGGTGTAGTCAGGTATTGAAAGAGGCTGTCCAAGGCAGCAGTGGAGTCACTGTCCCTGGAAATGGGACACAGAGTGGTGCTGCCTCTCAGCAGCGTGACACGCAGGAGCAGATACTCCGTCTGGTGACAATGGTACCTCAGCTACCACCTCATTCTGAGAGAACTGTCAGCAGGTGCTACAGGCTGCCTCCTGTGACAGTGAGCCAGGGACCCTGCCAGCAGCCTGAAGCTCAGCAGAAGCCAGCACAAAGCAGGGCTGCATTGACAAGAACAATAACAAACACAATCCTGGCACCTGACAGTAGCAAAGTCCCAGCCACTCAGCCCATACGTCATTCCCACACCCGTGGTGACACCAGTGCTTCACAGAGCAGGAACATGGGGCAAGCAGCAGAGCACTTGCCAGCAATGCAAATGGCAGCAAGCATCAATTCCTGCATCAACAGCAAGTTGCTTAGTGTGCACTACAGGGCTCTTGCAGGCTGCATCCTGTGACACCAACAGCCTCTGCCGAGCATCCCTGGCATGGGAGAATCTCTGAGCTGCTCCCAGCCTATCACCTCTTTGCTCCATCACCCACTCTCCATCAGTGCTGGCTTTTTAATTCCTTCTGTGCATTTTCTACAGCAGGACATGCTGGGAGAAGTGATGGTCCTGTCCCAATTCCTCCTATTGCAAAAGCAGTCATCAGCTCATTCTGTGGTTTTTGGTAGAGTGGAACCTTGCCCAGAGGGGAAGCATTCCAGTTCTCCAAAGAGGCCACACTCTGGTTTCTAGTATCACTTTCCAGAATGGCAGGAAGAAAGCTGCACCTGGAGTGCAGCAGATGCAGAGCATGAGCAGACCCACTCTGAAAAATGCTCCTTATTGGATGGGTTGGTTTGAATTCTCCAAAGGGCTCTTGAGGTTTCTGGGAAGTGAGTCTCAAAACCTTCTTGGATTGTGCTCTCTCTGTATGACCACAACAAACTCGGGCTGAGGGTGAGGACAAGGGTGTGATCCCCTAAGGATGGAAAACCACATTGTAGCTAGTTGAAAATTAGAGCTCTCAGTTGTCTTGTGCAACCAGGTCCCAGGTAAATTCTCCTGGAGATAAGCTGGCCAAGGTAGCTCCTGGAATTTGGAGTAGAGCACAAGCCCAGACTTTCCCAGCACTGCCAGTGCCAGCACTGCAGTGCTGGGAAGTCACCGATGGGGTCTGAGTGAATGGATCTGCACCCAAGAGATAACTTGGATGGAGATGTCTCTTCTTGGAAGCAGAGAGCTTGAAGAGCTGTGCCCTTTCTGCCTTCCCCTGATGGTAGGTACTGCCTGCAGGGAACCAGATGTCTGATGCTGTCCAATCTCTTCTGGGCTCACCTCTGAATTGCTCAGGGGCTGAACCCTGTGAATATTTTTGTGTAAAACCCCAGACTGGGCTGTTTCTGTGCTGTCCTGCTCCTCCCCTGGCACTGTGCACATCCCTGGCAGGGCTGGATGTGGCTGTTGTTCTCCAGAGCTCCTGACCTCACCTGGCTTCCTCCAGAAGCCATGTGGGCTGAGTGCTTGTAGGTGGGCTGATAGTTCTGGAGTTCTGGAAGGAGGCACCATCCCCCCTGGACAGACACCTGGTCCTGGGAGTGCTGGTGTGTGCTGCAATGCCAGGTCTGCCTCTCAAGGGCTTGAGCCCCTCACCTCGGCCTCCCAGAGCACTTGTTGTGTGCTGTGCCGGGGACTTGCCAGGGTGGATTGGGGGCTAGGACCATGGGCATTCTACTCAGCATGGCCCTTGGAAGGAGGGAAAAGGACAAGATTTTGATGTCATGTGACTGGGGAGTCCAGGAGATGTGTGAAGGTGGCAAGGGATGGAGCAACAAAGTTGTTTTGTTTCAGAAAGCAAACTCCCCGTGTGGGGGTGTTAGAGCAGCGGTATGCTTGGAAGGGAGATGCAGGGATGTTCCCCAGCCCGGCTCCTCTGTCCTCCAGCCTTGGGTTCTGGTAGGATCTGGGACATTCCCTCCTCTTCCAAGCAACTGTCACCTGGGTTGTACATGTGCTGATGTGAGCTTGTCCTTCCTTCCTGCGCTCCTGTGGGTGACAGGAGGTGATGGGAGGCTTGGTCTGATTTGGTTTGGCCAGCGCAGCACTGATCCAGCCCTCTCCTGTTGTCTCCTTTCCCCATGCTGCTTCTGCAAAGCTCTTCTGGGCTTTGCTTGTGAGGAGGGTGTTATTTGTTCTTATAGTGGAAATTACTGGAGAAAACTGGATGCTCCCCCAGGAGTGCTGAACCTCGCAAAGTGCCTTGACTGACCTTGGTGCTGGGGTGTTCGCAACCATCATTCATTCCAATGGGTCAACTCCAGGTCCAGCACCCCACTGAGTCAGACTCCAACCCACTGCAGGGTGCAGGTATTTTGGGTGCCCTGGTCTAGCTACTGGATGATCACATCTCTCCCAGAATAGCTGGTGGCTTGGGGACATCTTGCTCCAAGGCGCTGTCAACAAATGGAGAACAGTATAGGGTGATGCTCCTGTTGCTTCTGTCTGCTGCTTCTGCAGCAAAAGGCTTTCCTGGCCTGAGGAGTGGTGGGTTTCCGTCTCCTCAGAGTTATCCCTTCTCTTTGGAGAACACAAATGCACCCAGGAGAGGCTCAGGTCATATCCTATGGTGTGAGCAGTCGCTAGGCTGTCCTACACCTCTTCGCAGATCAAACAGGGATGTAGCCACATGGTTGCAGAAAATACTTCATGGAACCTTTCAGAGTTGCCTTTGAACCATTTTGGAGACATTTTGGTGTTTTAAGGTTTGCTGCTACTAATAAAAGTGTGTGTGTTATCCTCGTTGATACTGTTGTGATCTTCAAGGGTGGGAAATGACCCCTCGGGGGTACCCAAAGACTGCAACAGTGCAGGCATGTGCTCCCTGCTGCTGGACTTTGGTGGGCAGATGTTAGGAATGATGGATTTCTGTCGATATCCAGCTCTCCTGTATCCCCATCCTCTTGCTCCCCAAGCAGTCCAGCTTCTCCTGTGGTGATTATGGCTCAGGGGCTGAGCTGGGTTTAAAACCAACCCACAACCTTGCTCTGCGGTCAGGTGAGGGTATTTTTAACTGGTATCAGTGCCCTGAGTCACTGGGACCTGGCACGCAGCAGCTCAGGCACGGCCAGTAGTCCCAGGGGCAGCTGGACGGGGCAGAAGATGCCATCCAGGTGAGACAAGGTCAGAACTACCTCTGAGCTTAGCCTGTGAGGGCTTTTCAGGGGAGGTGTTAGCTTCAGGGTTCACCTGGTGGCCCTTGGGTTTATGCAGGTTTATGCAGACTGGCTGTGTCTGGTGTCAGAAAAGTCTCCTCTAGGCTGCAGGAAATACCTTTGTGCATCGTAACAGCTAAATCTGGTGGGGAAAAATAGCCTTTGGGAAAGGTAGGAAGTATATGAGAGTTTCAATGTGTCCTGAACAAATAGGTTCCTGCTTCTGTCCATTGGAGCATGTCATGTGCTGGGATGTGCCTGTGGAGATGTTGCTGCATCCAGCTCCTCCATGTCCTCCTGCTTGTACCTTGGTGTCCTTCCTCATCATGTGCCTCTTCCCCTTCTCTGGGAAGCCTTGGCAGCTTAAGGAGCCCTGTGCCTGATTAGCACAGCTGTTAGCATCAGGCTGGGATCTTCAGTCATTTTGCTGTAGAGGGTAGACAGGACCTGTCCAAGCACCCGTCCTGAGCAGCCCAAGTGCTTTGGCCAGCTCGAGTATGCCAAGAAAAGGAATTACTGCTGGTAAAGCAAATATTTATTTCAAGTTGCTACAAAATTACTTCCAGAAAAGCAAGTATGTGTATATAGTTCAAGCTACTACTGAAATTGCCACTTCCTAAGCAGCAAGTATCTACGTATCTATATATTAATATCAGAACTATGTGTATCTGTGATTTATCTACATTAGAAGTATGTGTATCTATTATTAATTTCCTATATGAATACCTCCATATATGTATTGTTTGAAATGTAACTGGTATAGTGCTCATCAAACTGCTTGTCGTGGTTTAAGCTTAGTCGTAAATTAGAAAAGCATGTAGCCTGCTCATTTTCCCCCCACAACCTGTCCTTCCCC
>WYDI02007020.1:0-15758 GCA_009867235.2 Psittacus erithacus
CCTGGCCTTGAACACTGCCAGGGATGGAGCATTCACAACTTCCCTGGGCAACCCATTCCAGTGCCTCATCACCCTTATAGTAAAGAACTTCTTCCTTATATCCAATCTAAACTTCCCCTGCTTAAGTTTTAACCCGTTACCCCTTGTTCTATCACTACAGTGTCATGCAATTGAAGGCAAACCCCCCCAAATTCAAATCACAGAGAGCCAGAATATATAGCTCATGCTCACAGTGTCTTCCAGTGGGCCCCTGTTGTTTCCAGTGGTATGGAACAGGCTTCAAGACTTGGTCCTGAGCTGATTAGAATGCAGGTATCACTGCTCAGAAGGCTTTCTGATGTCCAGTTTTGAGCTAATGAGATCGTTTCCATTTGAATTAGTTCTTGTCACACATGCGTCATACAAGGCGTGCATAAGGTGTGTGTGAACTCACACTACTGTACTGGAAGCGATAGGCTCATGGTGACACTGAGCTGCCCACCAGCAAGCTCTCTGCTCACGGGAGCAGCTCTTAGCTCCTTGCCAGTGATGTCCAAAACCATATTTACAGCCAGATGAAAGGTAGAAAATGTAATTTTTTCCTTACTTCAAGTTTTTTGCTCTTTTGACTTCAGTGCTGATGAATGGTTTCAATAAGGTTAACAGCAGTTTTACACCTAGAAGTTGGTGCTTTGCTTTCTCTCCACTCTTCTCTTGAGCAGAAATTTAGTTAAGCAGCATACAGCTCTGTAGGGTGTTAAATATGCTGCAAAATGGTATTAATCAACTATGTTTTGGTATTAATCAACTATGTTTTGGTATTAACTGGAAAACATCTGCTCAGTGAATCGTATTTGGGACTTTTTGACTCATTTGAAGAAATGCACCAGACTGTGACCCCATGGGTCTGAAATAGGAACCTGCTGTTTCTAAGCGGTTAAGATGCATCTTTTTATCTGTTTTGTGTTTTTCATATCTTCCTGCCCAGCAGAATTCTCTAAAGCCTGGCACATTGAATATCCAGGCTATTCCACACAAGGCATTTAACTCCTTGGTATTTGTTTCTATTCCAAAAAAAGGAAATCTAATGATGCTTAAAAAGGACAATGCTCTTCCGAAGGAGGGCTGCATGGGTCTGGGTTGATTTCATTCCAACAGACAGAATCAGCAAGATTCCTAGCCAGAATGGCCAAGAGGAGAGAGTCAGGGATGTGTCCATTCGACTTCTTCTTTTATATGACACATGGCATTGCAGAATATTAGAAGAGTTATAGTAATTCCTCTTCAAGGCCTCAAGCAGCACAAAGGAAATACATACACTAAAAACTTCAAATTGACCCAGCGAACCGATAGCCATTTCCAAGAAACTCAGCATTTTATTCTGGATTATTATTCTCATTTTTTCCTTTACTAGGTTAATATTCTTTTTATAAGGAGAATGGGAATAACAGTTCACTCTGGATGACCAGTGTGATTTACTTCAACTGCATCAGCACTCTTCCAGCTCATGTCTGAGGCAGCTCTTGGGTGATATTTCCGGGAGGGCAAAGGAGTTGTGTGATGCCATTTAAACAAAACAGAAAGCTGAAATATGACGGTTTTTGTTGAATTTCTTGAGGGACGAGAAGAGATTTATTTTAAAAACCTTCAGTCTCCTTCAACCCATAAATCTGTTTTACCTCGGGACAAGCAGCAAGGATGAGATCACTGAGCTACACGGATGAACAGAGACCTCACAGATACCGTGGAAACAAGAGTCTGGTTACTTCCACGGTTGATGATGAAATGAAACTCTATACATTACACTGTGTCCAGCTCTCCATCCCCAAGGACATCATTTCTGTGTTACCTGGGGTGCAAAGCAGGCTGAGCTGGTGCCTTGGTTTTGGCAACTGCCCAGGAAACCTGCTTCAGGAACAGCAAGGATGACTTGTTGGTGTCCTTTTGGATGCTTGTCCCTGACCTCTGTTTCATACCTGCACATAACCAATTGCCAGGCACTCTCTTGGTTTGTTACCAGAAGCTACCCTGAGTTTGCTAAGCCGATGCTTTTAGAGTCATAGAATAGTTTGGATTGGAAGGAACCATCGAAGTTCATCTAGTCCAGCACCCTTACAATAGGCCTGGAAGATTGTCCTCCTTTGCAATCCCTTGGTAACTATAGCAGCCAAAGAAAGATGGTGTGGTTTTGACCAGGGCTGCAAGATTGCGCCCTATTTGAGTTGCAAATCTGATCATGGGGAGCTGAATTTATTGGAAATCCAATTAAGCTCCTGGAGAAATCAACTCTCCAGCAAAGCTCAATGCAGTGAAGCTGCTTTTCAGCTCTGCTGAGGATGCGCCTATTGTGCTGTTTCCTTACAGAACCAGAAGTCACCTCAAGGTCTTTGTACTGATTTGTAAAACTCTTGAGAGATTCCCCTGGTAAGAGTATAAAGGACCATGTACAGCAGTGTGGCTGCTTATGGTATTAAAACAGTGACTTTAAAGAGACATTTGATCTGAGGGGTGCAAGAGCATGCAACACTTCTGAGAAGTGTTCAAAAACCTCCTTTCTCCAGTGCATCTTTCTAAATGAAATGCATAGATGTGCAACTGATACAGGCATGTGGACTTTAAAGTTTGTTTTTCTACCTGCTAAAAAGAGAAATATATGTATTTTCTGGAGCTGTCCAGGAAACATATGTCCATGTCTATGAAGGAAGCTGATTTTGGGAACTATCTCTTTCTCGTAATCATACGAAACTCCAGCATTTCAAACATTTGAGTGAATGTATTTCCAAAGGTAAATCTTCTCCCTCATGTCCCAAAACTGCATTATGTCGGCTCATACAAACTAGATAGTGACTTGTCCTTATTTCTGTGTGTCTGGGCCCAGTCTGGCCTGTGCTAAAGTCAATAAAATTCTGCTATTCAACTCCATGGCAGCAGGATTAGACTTTCTGTTTGTATTACTTTTCTATCTGTGATTGAGTTTTTCTGCCAAGGCCTTTAAACACTGATGTCAACTGATGATAGGAAAGGTGAGAGAAGATGAAGAGATGATTTTTTTTACTTGAAATACTATATATTTAAGCATCTTAAGCCAGTTGGGTTACAAAACTTACAGTTCTTTACGCAATCTACCTTCCCACATTAGAATAACTTGGCAAAGTTACTCCGTACTTCACCTTTGACAATAGCTCTTTAAGATATTTGTACATCTTCAGCCCTATGAGTATTATGCAAAACATTTAAGAGCCAAAAGCAGGAATATGCCCATGAGTTGCTCCTCAAAAACTGGGCAAAGAATAGTGTAAAGTTAAAGCTAACTATCTTCAATCTCTCTCTCTGTGCCTCATATGAGCCATAAACCAATATCCCTCTATTCTCCAGAAGCAGCAGGAGCAGTGGCTAGTAGCATAAACACGCAGATATTAAGATTTGAGCTCGTTCAGCCATAATTGACCAAAAAGAAAATGAAGTGAAAACAAAAAGCTTAGTTACCCAGCTAAGAAACAAATAACATTTTCCCCAAGCATATAAGGGTACCTTTCTCTCTCTTTGATTAGAGATCCTCCTGAGATTTAGGTTTCAAGTGGGGTTAAAAGCTTTACGATTTCTTTAGCCAATGCATGTAAACCCAAAGGCTATTTTTGACCAGGAGCATATCCTTGGAGCATTTGCAAACAAAGAGTGACACCCTCCCCTCTGTGCTGCTGCCCAGCTGGTACATGAACATCCCTCCCGTGCTGGGAGGCAGCAGCTGGAAAAGCAGCTTGGGAATGGCAACCGTGGGAGAGGGTGAAGATCAGGATGGCCAAAGGCTCTGGCATTCATTGTGTGGGCGCTGTGCCTTGGTTGGGGCAGCTGAGTTACCCCCCAGCCCTGCACGGCAGGGAAAGGAAGAACCACTGCCTGAGGCTCTCAGTCATTCCAAGCGGGAAAACATCTTTGCCAGTACAGAGCTGGAGCCTAACGCAGCTCAGCTCCCAAAACCTGACAGACAGATGCTCTTATAAAGAAAAATCGAAGGACAAACCCAATTTTCTCTAGCAAAGTAATAGATTTACAGGCACAGGAATTTCTTGTGGGTTTGGATACTGCCAAGTAATACTGTGAAAGTATCCTCCCTATGTCCCTTCTCCAGCACGTACAGTGAGACAGAACTGCTCCCAGTTGCCCAGCCTGGGCTCTCAGTTACACAGAGGTAAATCTAGGGCAAATCCACAAGGCTCCAAGAATAAACAATACAAAGTCTGGGACTGAAAGAGAAGATTCAGGCAGCTATAGACAGGGTAGTCTGATATCGATCGTGGATTAAATAGTGCAATGGTTACGGAAAAACAGCATGGACAAAAGTCTTTTGCCAGTACATGGCTTCACGGGAATGGGTCTTGTAAGAGAAACTGCTGGTTTTTTTCCAACAGGAATATAACCTGACTTGGTAAAGTCAACTTACATTAAATCTGCCTGCTCATATTGCTTGCAGATGCCTGTATTAATACTGCCAGATTAAAAACTTGTAGTGTGTGGAGTTAGGATGGAACATTTTGAAGTAAAAGCAAATTTATTTGTGGATTCTAGTGGAAATGCTACCAGCAGCGTCACTGCATACTAACGCATGGTCCTGGGAGGAGAGGTTGTACAGTGCTTGGTAAGGATGCTACTCAACCGTTGCACCCAGTTCAACTCCCCTCTCACTGTACAAGTGGTGGAGGAAGTGGAAAAGATTTCTGGCAAGGTAAACAAGTAAATCTTGTATCTGGAGACTATGTAGAACATGATCCAGTTATCTTATTGGAAAGAAAAGGTTGGGAGATCACCGTCTGTGCATGCTCGCACACAGAAATCTCTGTGTACACAGGGCTTTTCCATCCTGCAAGCAAAAATGCAGCATCGATGCAATGGTTGGATGCTGGAGTCAAACAAATTCACCCTTAGGGCTGCGTATCATGTTGTTGCCACTAAAGGCATCTCTGCCTGTAGTGGGGGTAGAGGGGTTTCCTGGCACATGGAGGCTGTAAGCTTGGGCGGCTTTTGGAAAGAGACACTTTAACCCAGCTTCTGGGAAAAACCTATTGCCTGTGTAATATGGGAAGCAAACGAGATGTTCACAGCAGTCCCCTCTAGCCTGGAAGGCTGGGAATAAAAGAGTGGAGGTGCTTGGCTTTTGCAGTGGCATGTGGTGATCTGAAAGCTCCTTGGTCATTTAAGCATTTTGGGGTCTTTATTTTATAGGCAGGGATAATGTCTAAATACACATTATTTTTTTAACACCACCACCCCCCCTTGTGCTTTGTAGAGTCCCAAGCTACAGTTGCAGAGCTGTGGTCAGGATAAAAGCCGACAGACCAACCATAAATCAGCCAGAACCGAGTTCCTTAACCTTTCATATTAACCTCTTGCATTGACTTGAGTTAGGTGCTACGCTCTGCTGCTATAAATCATCCTGCAGTGAATTTATGAGCTTCAGCACAATAAAGGGTTTTTTCTTTACCCCCCCCCACCCCTCCTTCTCCACCCCTTTCTTATGCAGGAAAGGCCTAATGACTGGGATCTGTGAATATTGCTAACTCTCCTTCCCTTCCAAAGGGATCTGGCAGGAAGATGTGGGGGTTGGGGGTAGAGAAACTCTTAATTTCACTTACTGGCGACACGATCAGGAAAGCCTGTTCTAAAAAACCCAAGAAACCATTAGCTGCCCCTTGGAATAGGGGAAAAAAAGAAAGAAAAAGCTAGTAATGAAACCCATTTGAGGGTTAAACCAGCAATCTATTCACTCGGATGCAGTCATCACCCTGCTTGCCCCCCTCCCCAAAGCACTGCTCAGGGTAGAAGCACTTTGATGGACTCAGCCCTCTGTGTGCTCCCGAACTGTGTGTGCATGAGGAGAACCCTCTGCTTTCTCTCTGCATTTGTTCATTGAGGCTGCGGCACTGAAATGAAAGCCAGCAAGGTTGCCCACAGAGGTGGTGGATGCACCACCCTTGGGGACATTTAAGGCCTGGATGTGGTTCTGGGCAAACTGATCTAGTTGAAGATGACCCTGCTCATTGTAGGGAGTTGAAACTGGATGAGCTTTGAAGTTCCCTTCCAACCCAAACTACTCTATAAGATCCCAGAGCTGGCACCACTGAAGAAGGGCACACAGATGGGGATGGCTCTGCAGTTTCCTAGTGCTACCAGAGGGCAGGAGATAGTTTTGCACAGACACCAAGCACTGCAGATGCCTTTTGGTGCAAGCAGGAGCCTGCCAAATCCTTCCTTCCTACCATTGCTCTGTAATGTTCCAGTTTGCTGCCTGCTGCCCCCCATCCCAGAGCTGGTTGTGTTTCTGTGTTATTCAGAGGTTTGGAAGTATTTTGAGATATTTATACAGTGATAAAGTATGTGAGTCACGTCTGTGTCCTGGCATCTTTCAGCCTGTCTATCATCTGCTGTATTTCCATGGTGCTGGCGACTGCAGCATGGAATCACAGAATGGTTTGGGTTGGAAGGGACCTTAAAGCTCATCCAGTTCCAATGCCCTGCCATGGGCAGGGCTACTTTCCATTAGACCAGGTTGCTCCAAGTCCTGTCCAACCAGCATCTATCCCAAAAGCTGGAGTTTGGTGTCACTGCTATGAGGAGTTAACTCCTATCTCTGGCTCTGACACTGCAAGGCAATGAATATCAGATTGCAGGGATGCCCAAGACCTACTTGCCTTGCAAAACCAGACTCTGACCCTACGATCAAAGGTAACACATTGTGCTCACTGGAACTTTTGTGGGCTTCTACACTCCGATATTTTGATGCCTGATGTTGGAGCTGTTCTCCTATGCAGCAATACTGTTGGGGCTGGGAGGGCTGGATTCATAGCCTTGTTGTTTACAAACCAGCACCCATAGCCCCACATCACAAGGTGGTGGGGATTAGAGGTATATCACTTAGCTCTAACATCTTGGGAACAAAGTGTTTGCACCAGCGCAGCTTGCTGCCTTCCTGAAGAATCTGCTCTTCTGTAGCTCCATCAAAACCAAGCATCCTTCTGTCCCACCCATGGGACATTCCTTTTTGGTGGCTCTTTCAAAGACAAAACGGCCACTTCAATTAAAAGTCACCACCGAGCTCCAGAAAGCAGCCTCTTTTTCCCGGGAGATGTGATTTTATTCCGCTCTTTGTATTTATTAGTGCAGCTGGTGCTGCCTAAAAACAGTGACTTTGCCGAAGTGCAGGGATGGTGGGATAGTGGGAGCAGTGGTTGCTCCCCACAGTTGGTTTAGGGGATCAGCATGGTGCTCCCTGTGGAGAGGCACAATCCTGAGCTCGGGATAGCAGCGCAGCTGCTCTGTGGCTCATTGAACAAGCGAGGGAGTGTTAGGGAGCAAAGCAAACACCCTGCAAGCAAAGAATTAAAGAGAGCAGGTTTCCTGGTTACCTGCAAGGTGGGGGCCAGAATCTGCATATTCCTGTGTTGTTTTGCTGGGGTTTTTTACAGTGTATGAAGAAAACTGTAGAGAGTTTGGCTGAAATTTGCCCTCGTGTGTTCTGTTTCTCCTTAAGGTCCTTTCCAGCCCTAACTTTTCTATGATTCCCTCACTCGTGTCCCGGTGTTTTTGGGTCTGCCATTGAACCAGCTGCTTCTCACCCATCCCAGATTTCCCTGGAGCACCCCCAGTGTGTGCCTTCTCATGCACATGGACAAGCTGTGCCCCGATCACTCAACCTGCCTGGGCTCCCATACTTATGTGGAACTTCACATGCTTTAGTAGGCTTCTGAAGCAAGCGAGTAGGGGACAGACCGCAGCTTGTATGGCTGAAGAAATAACTCTCATTCCCCCATTATGCAGCAGCCTCAGTTTGTATTAGAAGGCTGTAGTGCTAAGGAGCATCTTGCATCTAAAAAGATGGTATGAACTTGGGGTAAGCGACTTGTTGCCCTACCCTAGGATTCTCCAAGTCGGTGCCATCAGCCTGGAGGGAGGTGGAAGCGGGCACCAGCCTGCACAGTCTCTGCTCAGATCCCCATGGACCCCAGTGTCCAGGGCACCCTCATTTCCCTTCCCTGGCAATGTGGGAAACAGCACCAAAAAAACCCCGGGAATAAAACAAAAGGTCGGAGCTTGCCGGCCGGATCATTCACAGGGATATTTCTAGTTTCCCGTTTGTTTACCTTATAGGAAAGTTAATTGAGTCCTTTTGATCTTACAGTGAAAACCACAAAGCAAATTTTGTTGGAGTAGGAGCAAATCGAAGCCTGTGAGTTCCTCTGTGAGCTCGAGATCTTCATTAAAACAATTCTGGTTGAGTTTTAATTTAAAGAAAACATGGATTTTTTCCCCTTCTCGCTTATTATTAAGAGCCCACTACGTCCCTAGGCTAAAGTGCTCGCTCCACAAATAACCTTCCTGACAGCTGCCAACTTGGTGCATTTTATAACCTGCCTTTGGAATATATATACTTTTATATATATATATGTGCATACGTATACAGAAAGAGCTGTGTTTATAGTGGTGTCGTCTTTAAAAACTGCCAAATAGGCAATTCAGGATTATTAGAAAGCTTAAGCGGCTTAAGGAAAACCATGATAAGTTTAGAAAATCCTACTTTATTTTGTAAAATAGGAGTTTTCCCAGTGTGCTGAAATTAAAACAATTTTAAGTCCTGAGTTTGAGGCAATGAGGCTGAAGAAGTGATGAGAAAAGATTTCTTTTTTGAGGTTGATTCAATTAGCAGAGTTATATTAGGAAAGCAAGTAATGCAATCTATTTATGGACAGATGTATCTCCATATAATAATAGACAATAAAAATAAATGAAAGAGAATCACAAGGCAAAAATAGCTGATTGCTTTTTCTCAAGTCTCTTCTAGTAATTTCTTGGGGGCAGTAGGCAGCAAATCTCTGCTGTTGCATTATTTTTGTTTCAAACAGAATGATTCCCTCCTCCTTCTTATGAAACCTCTATTTGTATGAAGATAGTGGAGGGCAAAAGCAAGTCACCCAGCAGCCACCCCCCTCCACCACATACGCACGCATTTAAAGCTATACCGTAGAGCAGCAAAATGGGTTTAGTGAAAATAGGGCTTGTGACAAATGATGACACAAAACTAACAAACAAATAAGATCTGATCCTGTGCTCGGAGGGAAAGGAAAGCCAGGTTTAAAACAGATAAAAATCTGAAGGGATGGACTTAGGGTGTGCTGAACATACAAGCCCTGATGGTAAAAGAGTACAAATCGAAGGCAGAGAATTACTGCAGTGGGCTCCTGAAGGATTTTCTCTTTGTAAAACATAGCTATACCTGCTGCCCATCGATCTTTCTATGTCTATACGTACACGGGGACAGAGCAATGTGTGTCTGTAGCTCTCTGTCTGTATATACGCTACCGTGCAAATGCAAACTCTCATTAGAGGAGAAATCCTCTGAAGGCAAAGAGATAAATTACCGCACAGCAAAGGCATCGCTGTGTGATTATCAGAGCAGGAAAAAAGCAGGGAGTCATTCTGGAACGGGAACGAATGCGCTGTGTGTAATTACAACATCATGGCCAAGGCATTTTGTTTTCATTTGAAAAGGCTACATAATTATTAGGCAAAATGTGACAAGTAAGCGCAGCATAAATACGTAACATATCCAAGAGAGTTTTATAGCTTGCTTGTTGTGTTTCTCAGCGGTAATTTTTGAATCAACAAATGGGACCTCTCAGCCATTCAAAAATAAATCGCAATATTTCCCCCCCTTTGCTTTAACATGCATCTGTAAGAAATACGATGCTGTCAAAATATAGTTTTAAATAATTAAAACAATGAAAGTGGAGCTAAGTTTGATATTTTTCATAGCAGAAACAGACTCTTTCAAAAACATCCTGGAAGATGCTACGATTCTTATAAAAGAATTTTATGCTTTGTTTGGCGTTTTCAATTGCCTTTTTCCTAACCATGAATATTTCTCTTTTTCAGTCAATATAAAGATATTCACAAATTATAGTGACAAATAAAATAAAGACAATGAAATATATTGAAATGCTTTTTTTTTTTTTCTGACTGGCAAAACAGGCAGATATTGTTCCTTTATTTTTAAGCAAAGAAATGATAATAAGAATGCATCAGTGTGAACGCTGTCTAATAAGAAACAAAGCCTACTTGACTCTTGTTCTGTTTAAAATAACAGGCAAATAAAACCAATTGGAGCTCTTCAGATTTATCCTCTGCAGAATCTTTATTCTAAAAGGCATAATTCTTTCCATTTTTTTCCCAACAGAGTTTGGAGAACTATTGGGAAATAACATTTTGGGGTTTTTTTTGGTAAGAGCAGGATTAAAAAGGAGAATAAAAATATCTGCAGGTTGGTGACTAAAATGAGATAATTCTGGAGAGGGAGGGTGAGAGGGAATGAGAGAGTGTTGAAAAGCACAATCAGGCAGCAAAACGCAAGTGTCTCTCTTGCCAAATCCAGCTCAGCGTTAAAGCAAAGAAGTTACTCAGCAAAAGAAAGTAAAGTTCGGACCCTACCTTTGTCAGCTGAAAAGTAATGGGGAACGTCTTCCAAAAGTGGGAATGACCTGCACTGCCTATACGGTACGCCTTGCCTTAAAATCTATACATTTCTAACCAAAACAGCTTGGAGCAATTCACATAAAACAGACCCAAATGTTGCCCATTCCATGTAAAAGATCAGGTTTCTGTCTCAGCTCAGCCTGTGATATCAGACTTGGGCTTTTCCTTTTTTTTTCCCCCTCTTAAATATGTATTCTTATGTTTCCAATCCTCCAACACACTTTTCTCATCTTGGAAAAGTTCTCTTTTTTTTTGGGAAGGGTGTGTGGGAAGGATTTCCAACTTGTCAGGGCTCTCTCTTTTCAGTACAATTAAGCTTTCACTTGATCATTTGGAAGGCCAGAATGATTTGCTGTGGTCACCAGCTCTTTATTATGAATATTGTTGCAGATACATAAAGTTTACTGCGAGCTGTAAATATGTCAGGTTTTGCCACGGGGTTTACTAATAAAGAACTCTTAGAGGGGGATTATTGATGGGGAAGATAATCTTTTCAATAAGGGTTCCTGCTTTCTTGTGTTTCCCTGGGTGAGTGCGGTGCAGGGGCACTCCTCAGACGTGCCGAAGCTCCATGCAGGCAGCACTGGGGGATACCAAGGGCACTTCTGCTCCATCCTTCCTCCAAGCCTGACACAGTTCTGTCTTTCAGAAGGATTTTAAATGCTCTATCATTTTTATTAACACCTTTGGTGTTACACTGGGTTTTCCTTTAGACAGGTTTGTGACCATAAGGAATTGATTGATTGTCTAGTGACACTTCCAAGTTATTTCTGTAGGTGTCACCTTGGGTTAGTGCAGTGGTATTAAACATAGCAAATACTTCTGTTCCTTTCAAATTCTGGCCACATAATTCAGCTAATTAATTCTTTTTATAAACAACAAACAAAGAGGCAAATACATTTGAATTGCTTCTCCGCCAACGTTTCTCTTTCTTCCTTTGAAACGTCCTATTATTAAATATGTATATATTTGGTCAAGTCACAATAAGTGTCCAATCAATCATTCTTCATTCACTTTGGTATTCACTGTAATAACAATAAACAATTTGAGGCTCATCTGGTGTTAATGTGGCCATCATACGACTGCCCAGAAAACTTCCATGCACATTTATGGTTAATTAAATGCATCATTATGAACTGTGAAGAGTGAGGGAAGGGAAAGGGAACGGAAGGGATAGGAAAGGGTGAGGAGAGAGGAGAGAGAAGAGAGGAGAAAGGAGGGAGAGGATAGGAAAGGAGAGAAGATGGAGAAGGAAGGGGAGATATAGAGGGATAGGGAGAGGAAAGAAGCAAAATGAAGCCAAGAGAGGACCCATGTGGAACCATTCATCATCCCTCAAGTTATGGTCAAACATGCAAAGATGCCTTCCTCCTGTCCGTGTCTCCTCTCGCTGATGCTGGGACATGCAGAGGAGGGGACACAGCCCCAGCTGGGTGCTTGGAGGGGGGTTTAGCTGCAATGAGTGTGCCGTTTGACCCCCCAGGCATCCCCACTGGAGTAGAGGCAGCTGCAGTGGGATCAATGTGGCTGTGAGAGCGGGAGATGAGGATGAATTGGCAGGGGCAGGCTCATAGAGGGGGACGGCAGGACTGAGCCTGCCGTGATGGAGAGTGGAGCGGGGGGATTTTGTTCTGCAGGCAGAAAACCCCAAACCTCAGCTGTCATCGGGATAAAGTAATGAATGGCTGAGACCCAGGCTCGGTAAAGCAAGCGTGGTCAGGAAAGTCTATAACCTCATGCTTGTTTTTAAGCCCCACTGGTGTCAAATCAGTGCTGTCCTGAGGAATGGCAGATTTAAGCACGTACTTAAGAGTTTCCTGGATTCATGGCCCAGCATGGAGGTGGCTGGCCAGGGTGGTTGCAAGCTGTGGGCATGGGTTTTGTTAGCATGGTCCCAGCCGCAGAGGAGTAGAGCTGAGGCTGCTCAGAGTCAGCTCCGAGTTTTGATGTCTAATTGCAAGCAATTCCCATCTCGGCCAGGAAAGCTGAACAGGGGCCTTGTTTACTTTACCCTCCTTATTTCTTCCCCTGAAGGCAAGCAGCCAGGGTTAGGTTTCAGCCTGGTGGCTGCTTGGGCCAATGACGCAAAGGAACAAGGGCTTTTTTGCGCCGTCCTTGCTCAGGCTGTGATAGTCTCTGGGTACTACAGCCTGACTCATAATGTTAATGAAGTCCCTTAACATAAACACTGCTTTGCTAACACAGTCCTTGGGGACATGGAAAAATCCCTCGGCTTCAGCTCAGGAAAAGGCTGGGGCAAACAGAGGCGCATAGTGGGTATAATCCAACAGAGAAAGAAACCTGATTATTTCCAAGATGTCTAGATTGTTGTTCAAACATGGTCTTTGTCTTACACCCTTTCTCCCTCCCTAGCTGCCTTGTGCCCATCCTTGCAGGCAGCCATGAATTAAAGTGATGCAACAGGTTGGCTCCTTTACATCGCCTGCTTACTCCTGGTGGGGTTGCTTTGATGCTGCTTTGATGGAGGTATCAGGTCAGACGCGCCTGACATCAGAAGGGCATCCTGCTCTTCCAAACCAGCCTCTGGAAGTCTCTGCTGCCAGACAGAAACTGTTTGACAGATGAGATTGTTGTCTCAGACAAAACGGCATGCATTGTTCTGAGTGGCGTGAACCTGGACTGTCTCTTCAAATGGTGAATTACAGAGAAAAAGGAGTTTTGTATAAGGACCAAAATTGTTTCATCTGAAAAATGGAGACGGGAAGGAGTCACAGAATATCAAAATAGGACTTTTATAAAAGTATCCTTTTTCCAATAGTATGAATCATTTAGAAGTGTAAAACTGTAACGAAGTTTAACAAAAAGGGCACAAGTTAAAAAATGAAAGTGGGAGTAAAATAAATTAAATAGCTCCCAACTGCTTTGAGTTGGAGGAAACATTTGGAACTGGAGCGAAACAAAAGATGGGCAGATATTTTGTTGTTCCCTCTAAACTGAAACATTTTTAGCTTGATGCCAAGTCATCAATTTTAAATGAGTCTAAATTTCACTTTGGCATTTGAACTAAAAAACGCCCTCACTTGTGCAGTGCTAGTGCTGAGCTACATGGTCTGCTCAGACCTACTCAGGCCCATTGAGTCCTACTGTACTGTCAGTTTAGAGGGGATTCACCTCTCTAAACAAACCTCTTCCTGAGGTTTTACCCGATTGGATTTCTTCTTCATGCTGGTGAGTAAGAGTCCTCTCCTAATCCAGCTTCTGCTTTGTCTTCTGCTTATTTGCCACAGTGGGGCAAGGCTGAAGGTCCTTGTTCCATGGATGGAAATGGGACATGGGGGTATAACTGAAGTGCCCTAGCATGATAGGAAGCACTAGTATGTTTCAACAGAGAGACAAACAATCATCCATGAAAAGCACATTATTTCACTGGCCTTCTACACATGTATGTAGCCTTCCTAGAGACGTAGGAGAAGTAGATAGGCCAGAGCCTTCAATGCAATGTTTCAGTCTTTTACTGCTTTGATGACCGTTCTATCTGTAGCCCAGGGCAAGACTGAGTTTGTTTTATGGAGATGAAGAGCAGAATAATAACTGGTGGGGGCTACAACTAGTTGGAGCTCTTAGGTCTGATAATTGTAGTCTTTGCTTAACTGCATCCTTACCTTCATCTCACCTACCTGTAACAATACTTGCTGCTGAGCCAAGAGCCTGACCAGAACTAGATGTGCAGAGACCAGCACTCCCAGCAGTAACCCATCCACTCCTGAGGAATGTGCCCCATGGGGACAGGAGGACATGGGGAAGGGGTGACTGCTTCTCTCCATTTACTGCACCAGAGGCTTCCAAGCCTTTGACCCTTTATGTCAGGTGAGGTGACTCTGTGCTGACGTGACTGAAGGGAAGGGATGTAAAGACATACCTGAGCAAATAAGGGGAAGGTGAAGTCTTGAATATGAAAGGGCTGCTCATCAGAAGCTAAATTTATCTGTCTGTTTGCTGCAGTAGAAGCTGCAGTTTGTGCCCTATAAGTTATGTGTCATTTCCAGCCTGAACAAGCAGCCTCTTCAGAGGGCTCTGTTTTTCATAACTGATGGGTTTCACCCCTCTTGGGAAGAAGAGCTGTGAAATTAATCTTTTTGCCAGAATCCACATGAAATTGATGCATTTTCCCCTTAAAAAGGCCCCTGAAACTGATAGCCATCACCCAAAGAGACCTTGAAATCCTTGATCTTGCTGTAGAGCATCTTGAAGCCATGCGCAGTTCTCTCAGAGAGGAGCAGATATAAATCCTTAGGTCTTCAGATAAATAAATTGTGGTGGTGGTTCCTTTTCTTGTCATACATCAAAGTGACACCAAGGAAACACACTACCATGATAATTAATACTGATCTTTGTTCAGTGCTTTGGAACCTGGGACAATTTCATTATTTGAAGGCTTGAGGATTACATCTGAAATGTCAATTGCTGAATCTTCTTCTGAAGTACCTGTCATTTTTGGAGCCAGGACAAGACGGTACCAAGACTTCAGGCTGCTCCCAGATGGCAATTCCTGAATTCCTATGAAAACATTCAAAATGTAAGATTGTGACATATTTTAGTGAAAATATACTTTTTTACTTGTGACAGCCAACTTTCCTCATTGAAATCAAATAAAATAGATATATTTTATACTAATAGACATATTTAAAGCAACTGGAATTATAAATTACAAAAGCTAGCAAAAGAATTATAAATCACATATTTTCTAAATAATAAGATCAGGCAGATAGCTATTGAAGGAAGTTAATGTACAAAGATGCAGTGTACTACTGCAAAGCTGAACAGATCTACAATCAAGCACCTTCTGTTCATATCCCCTGCACTGGAAAAAGGAATTAAAAGCATCACAGGAAGCTGAGGGGACGTTGCATGGGGCCACCTCTTCTTCTCCATGGCTGGGAGCCAACAGGGCTGTGATGTGCTGCCAGGCTTCAGAAGCCATGCTGGCATCTCCTGCATGTGGTGTAGGTCCAGGGCAATGCTGTCACCTGCAGTGATGATGGCTCTGAGATGTTTGTTTTCAGCACAGGGTGTGAGAGCATAGGGAAGGTGATCGAGGAAGAGCATGGGACTAGGATGTGGGAACAGAAGCCAGCATATCTTCCCTGCAGAGGAATCATGTAATCCCAAACTGGTTTGTGTTGGAAGGGACCTTAAAGCTCATCCAGCTCCAACCCCCTCCCAAGGGCAGGGACACCTTCCACTAGAGCAGCTTGCTCCAAGCCCCTGTGTCCAGCCTGGCCTTGAACACTGCCAGG
>WYDI02007021.1:0-13200 GCA_009867235.2 Psittacus erithacus
TAAATAGATCAGGCTACGCTGCTGGACAGAGGCAGGGCTCAAGAGAGGGGGAAAGGAGCACAAGCAGCATCGCAGAAAGGAGTTCACGAAGCAGGGGGCTGCAGGGCGCGGGCAGGGCAGTGTCAGCGCGGCTGCGGGCCGCCCGGGGGCAGGCGGCGGGGATGATGCCCGGTTCCCACCGCTCTGCTGCGCTGGGGGGTGTGGCAGCTGGTGCTGCGAGAGAGCAGCGGTGCGCCGGGGGTGTCCGGCGTACGGAGCTGAGGTGGCGCGCCCGGGAGGAGAGCGCTGATGTGGATTAAGGGCGCGGTGAGGGGCTGAGGAGAGACGTGGGTTCAGCGGGGAGCTGTGGGCATCCCTTCCACCCTGCGTCTGTAAGGGGCGGCCCGTGCCTCCACAAGGAAAGTGACTCTCGCAACCAGCGCCAGGGAAACGAAAGCGCTGGGGAGACCGGTCGCGCTGGCTGTGCGGGTGGAGGCGCGGCTCGGCCGCCCGGGCACACGGTGCCGGGTGCAGAAGAGCTCGGCAGTTCCGCGCTCTGCTGCTTTTCAGGCTGGGAGTCCCCTCCTCCGCTTTCGACCTGTTCGAATGCTCGGGGGGTGGCCGGTGGGTATGGGGGGGTTCCCTGCCTGAGGCGCGTTGGCGTCTAGCGGAACAGCCCCGGTTTGTAGGGAGCAGGCAGAGGGGGGTCCCGGGCCGGCGCGAGTGGCGGGGCAGGGCGAAGGGAAGGACTCTCCCCGCTCTGACACTACTTTTATGTAACTGGGACCGGAGGCGCGGGGCTTCCCCTGCGGGCGGCAGCCCCGGCCGCTCGAGAAGGGGCTTCCCCAGGCAGCAGAGGGTCCGCTCCGGGGGGAGGCCGCGGGGGCAGCGAGACGGGGGCTGCGTCCCTCGGGGCAGGGGAGCCCACCGCTCCCTTCTCGCTGCGCGGGGACCGGGGTGTGGGGGAGAAGCCGGGGCGGGCTCTCCGTGCCCCGCAGGCGGGCGGGCGCTCGGCAGAGGGGGTTCCGCGGCCGCTCCGGCGCGGGGCGGCGGAAGGGGGTTTGTTTACATGCCGCCTCACCCTAGCTTGAAAGGGCCGCTGGGCGGGTGAGCGGCGGGGGCGGCGGCGAATGGGAGCGCTCGCGGCTGGGGAGCGAGCCACTGAGCGGGCCGGGAGGGCGGGGCGGGGCGGCGGTGGCCGGGCTAGGCTGCGCTCCGAGCTGCCTGGCGGGGCGGCCATGTTGGCTGGGAGGTGTGTTAGTGGGTCAGGGGCGGGGGCCGCCCCGCCGGTACCTGCCCGCGGGTGGAACAAGGGGCTCGGAGCGGCGCCGCTGGCTGAGGAGGGTGCCCGCGGTTCCGTCCCCACGGGGCGCTTTGCCTCAGGGAGTCTCTTGTTTCTGAGGGTCGCCACACTGGGGTGTGCAGAGTGGCCGATACCGGCCGGCGGCCGGTGCACAGTCTGGGGCGAGTATGGCCGCTCACTGGTGGTCCCATTGCCCCTCTTTGAGGGGAGGTTCCTGCCGTGAGCCGGTTCTCACAAACTTTGCTTATAAGACACCGGTAACTTCCTCGGGCCGTCTCCGGTGTCTCCCCACACGGGCCCTGGACACCTTTCCGGGTCTGGGTGAAGTTCAGGCACAGTTTGAGTCAGGGCGGCTTGCCCAAAGCCCCTCATGTCACCAGGGAGCCAAGCTTGAGTTTTATTTCCCCTCTATCCAGAAGGCCCACGGCTTGGGCATTATTTCATATAACGATGCATGTGGCATTGCCAGCATGCCCTCATCTCATCCCTGTAACGTGTGGCGTGGCCAGCGCAGCCCACAGCGCTTCTCAGGGCATCATCTGGTGTCACTGATCAGATATCAAAGATAATTTAATGACTAGAATACACTGTGTCACGCTCCAGTATAAACACATGCCATTTTCCAAGCCTCTACGCAACAGTTTCAATCATCAGCTGTGCCAGCTGATGTTAACTTCTTGTTTAAAAGTAAGCGTCATCTTCGTGTTGTTGCCGTTCAAGGGTAGCTTGTTGAAATCATGCCACGTGTAACCTGCAAAACATAGACTCTGACATCTCTCAAACATTTCAGAATGTTTTAAAGGCATTGATAAAAAGGCTCTTTCCCTAAGGTCACTTAACCAGGTGTTTTTAAGCAGACTTGTGGGGAGGGTTCATTATTGTTATTACACATATGTTTTCATAGTAAGAATGATAAAGAGCGGACACGGCTGCTTGAGAAAGTTGGTTGATTTTTATTGTTGGCAACTTAAATGAGAAGTCAGATTTCCTATGGGAAATATATTGGGTGGTTGCTTTAGCAGGGAAGGCTTTTTGTAGAGATATCAATGTTCAATGATAGTACTTTTTAGAGGCGTGAATAATGACTCGGGGGCTCCCATACAGTGCTTGTAGCCGGTAGTTTACCTGAGCAAAAAAAGAATTGCTCTGTGTTTGATGGGAGTAGTAACTGATGAGAGAACTCTGCAGCAGAGGCGTCAAGCCATTGACCATCCTTGCCATGTTGGAGTTTATTTTTTAACTAATGAGAGAGGCAAAGCGCTTTCTGAAGGACAAAGGTTTGAAGTCCCTTCCGCATTAGCAGGAATTAATTGGGAATAAATAGAAGCTTCTGTCTGACAAGTAGGCTGATAGCATGGTATAAATAAGGGAACCAGTGTAGATTTCCATGACTTGCTGTGTGGTTTGTGAAGCCTAATAAGGTTTAAAATAGAAGTTTGATAAAGATATTTGGCACTGCATAAGAAGTGCTTGAAAGTCAGCATTGGCTTGACAGACAAGCCAAAACTTCTATGAAAATTGTGGGTTTTAAGGTTTAGACCTCGCTCTGATCATTTCCCTGCTTATAGTATTACATTAAAAACAACCAAAACCCTTCTGGTTTTGAAATCTGCTGGGGTTTAGGGTTTTTAAGGGGGTTTTCTTTTTTTGGGGGGGAAGGGGAGTGTTTGATTTTGCTTTTCTGACTATTTTGACTGATGTGTTTTTCTGATGTGTTGCTGGCGTTGAAGCATGCTGTGCTGATAACCCAGGATGAAGAGCAGACTAGATTGTACCATTCCCTTCATTGTAAGAGATTTTTTCCCCTGTGAACTATAGAATTATTTCTTACCCTGAAAGAATTTGCACCGTCAGAAAAAATACAGAAACAACCTTCATGTAGGAATGTAGAATATTGCTGGAGATAGTCAGCTAAATGGCTGTCTAGTTTTGCTTTTGTTTTCTGTTTGCTTTGGCCACATTCTGCTTCAGGGGAAATCTCTGCCTCAAGAAAATTTTGAATCTTAGTCTTACTGCTAATTCTCTTGTGCAAACAACTCTGTTAACTTCACAGTGGTACTTTAATAAAGGTTTATGCAACTCATACGTTAACTGTAAAAAGTTTTTTAAGTGATTTGAAGTGTGTCGGTATAGTTCTAACAAGTTCTAACATGCTGCACATCCCACTCTTGGCACTAGAACATTAAGAAAATCTCAGTCTTCGTTCCAGAATGTACAGAAAAGCTATTGATTCTAGTAGGAGTATATTATGCTCCATACCCAGCAGTGTTCAAGGCCAGGTTGGACGGAGGCTTGGGTGTCATGGTCTGGTGTGAGGTGTCCCTGCCCATGGTGGGTGGGTTGGAACTAGATGATCTTAAGGTCCTTTCCAACCCAAACTGTTCTTTGATTCTATTATCGTTTCTAGGCATAATTGTTATAAAATACGTAGATGCAATATGTTGTTTGTTGGGCTAAAAAGGACCACTTTTGTTCTTCGGCGTCTTGCATGTTGATCAGATATTGGCACATGCCTATTTGCTTATGCAGTTGTGTTGAAGTGGAATAACCCTCCACTGGGCAGCTGGCACTGACATGTAGGGGTATTAACTCGAACAGGGACTATAGTGCTGTAATTCATCAGCTCTCTTACCAGAGACCAGAGCTTCTGTTTAGTGGTATCACTTCAAGATCTTGAAATCTGTCTGCTGTGGACAAGTAGGACTAGAAAAATAATACCGGGCAGGAAGGGGAGATCAGCAGAGGAAAAGGGACAAAGATGGTGAAGTAGCAGTTTCCCTCTCCTGAAGGGAAGAGG
The DNA here is from genome assembly GCA_009867235.2 of Psittacus erithacus. Taxonomy (NCBI): domain Eukaryota; kingdom Metazoa; phylum Chordata; class Aves; order Psittaciformes; family Psittacidae; genus Psittacus; species Psittacus erithacus. The sequence goes on from WYDI02007021.1 coordinate 4,080, forward strand.
CTTAGAAGTGAAACAGTTTTTATGGCTTTAGTTCTTTTAGCTGGCAGTGCTCCATCAAACTTAGGATCTGAGTGTCTTAAGCAGATTGTTGTTTGCTCTCTGGGACAGTGGAAGCAAAGGGCATCATTTCTTGGATTCTTATGCTGGTATTTTAATGCAAATACATTACTGAGAAGGTAGAGGGACTTGGCTGATTTGGATGAGCAGCTAAATGCGGCTGTGGTGGGTGGAAGCAGAAGACGACCTTTTATAAGATTGTCTTTACTCATCTGCTATGAAAAAAGACCCCAACTTAGTGCCATTGAGGTGGGGGAGAAAAGTGAAAGATTTTTTGCAAGTCTGGCTAATAATTGAAGAATGATGTAAAAAGAAGGGGAAAAAACCCCAAAACCGAACAAAAAAAGAATTGCACTCAGAAACCAAACTAAGAAAAGTATGTTCTATGCTTGAAGACCGCGCTGAGCAGACTGTGTTCTGTAATAGGAGACAAATTGGCACAAACTGTGGAAGGGAAAAAAGTTTTAGGAGAAGTGTAAGAGAACTTCTTGCATCTTTATCTGTACTTTGTAAAATGTCCAGATACAGCAAATACTGCATAGCACATAGTGGTTCTTTTAAAGTACCTGGCATAGTGCGTTCCCTGAATTTCAAAGTTCGGCGTATTTAATGTTTTACCCTGAGCTTGTAGGTTTAGCATTGACAGGCTCTCGTGACTTGCAGGGTATTTATCTGCATTAAAAATGTAACTTGGACAAACTGTGCTTCATAATGCAGTCACCATCATGAAAAGTGTAATTGTTCGTGCAGTGTATTTAGAACAGGCATTTAGCTGCTGTGATAATAAGCACTGTACAATCAGCAGAACGGTGTAGCCACACTCTGTGTGCCTTTCAGATCAAACAAAATGCACATCTGAATTGAGACTGAAATAGCAACCTTAGTTATAACTACAGTACAAGTGATTCATGCAGGTGACTGAGGAAGACATTCAGGGTTGTCAAGCTGAAAGATTGGTTTTCTTTTATAGGGGCTTGTGATGCATTGTGGCAGAAGTGAGTTTTACTGGTTTGGGGTAGTGGCACAGGAACTGCCATGTGTCTCCTTAATGCTGCGTGGTTTGGGTTTGGGTACTACTCTCTGCCAGTTTTAATGTACTGCTGCATCAGTGATGTAATAGCCCACCATTAGATTGTTTGAAGTTCAGTCTCCTTGGGTGTCTTGGAAGCACTATTAAACTATTCTAAATGTGCATTTTTCAAAAAGTAAATATAAATGCAGAGGGTGGGGGTTTTTTAATTAGGATTTGTCATTAGATTAATGAATTATCAACTCTATAGTAGGACAGGTTTTGGTTACTTACTGATGAGGATTTTAACCAGTGTGTATATGCATGCGCCCATCAGTACCCCAGATTCTTAAATGTTAGATGAACACAGCAGTTCCTGAGATGCCTTGCCTTCCTCATGGCCAGTGAAGGAACAAGCCTTCTCCTGGAAGCACAGCTCTGCACTGCTGTCACTCAAGAATCTGCAAACACAGAACCCAACCCAGGGACTGGCTCCTTAATCACCTTAATCTGATTTCACTGCAGGCTGCTGCCAAAAGGCGGGTGGCACCCTGCCCAGTGCCTGCGGCTGCGTGTTCCAGCTTCTGTTCTTGTGAAGTAACTACAGGATTTCACCTCTGTGTCTCTGCTTTTGGGAAAGGCTGATGTAAGGCATCAATGAAAATTGTCCTGAAGTAGAAATTTCTGCTGTATTTGTCTTCAGGAATTCTCATTCTGCTATTCTTGAGGTCTGCCACAGATCTTTCAGTTCATTCAAATCTGTATTCATTGTAGGTAACAACTGTACTTATTATATTCTAACTCAGTCTTGAGCTAAGAGTGCCAATAATGATAAATTCTGTAGAAATGGGACTTGAACTGCAGTATACAAAGTTATTTCCTTCACAGCAAGTTCAGATTTTACATCTGTGCTTCCATATGTCGTTGATTTCTACCATACATCTTTATTTACCATTGCATGAAAAAATGCTGATAGCTAAGTGTGAACACTGGGAGGCTTTTAATGAAGAACTTGATGATCCTGGGGAATTAAGAAAGCAGTTGGAAGTAGGTCTGCTTTGCAGGGAGCATGAAGCATGCCTAGATTGTGCAGCTTCCCGACTCTTTCTTTTTATGGACTCAATAAGTTTCCTCCATTGGTAGAGCTATCAAGAAAGATCTTGTGCTGTAAAATACTTGAATAGATCCTAATGGGATTCAAAACACATTTAAATATTAATATTATAAAATGTCAAGAATGAAATCTAAAGAGAATTATTGGAACAGTTAGATTAGCTGATACACTGTTTTGACCTGGGAGGACATACACTGTCATTCTTAGATGGTGCTGTAAGTTTATAGCTAAAAGATCACTCCAGTCTTTAAGACGTTAAAAGTATTTTGAACATTTAATGTCTGTTTTGAGGGTTTGTAAATGTTCCAAAAGCTCCCTCATCCTGACACTCGGAAGTGTCAGTCGGTTGTTGGTGAAATCGGTGTCAGTACAATAAGTTTCACCACCACGCCTTTCCTAGTTGTGTGTGAAACACAGTGGAGTGGCTTCAGGTTTGTGTTTAGCAAAAACATAGTGAAGGGTAATCAGTAAAGGAGAAGCAAACATCTTTCTTGCCCCTTTATATCATGCAGTGGTAGAACTTCCACAGTCTCCAGTCGCAGGTGGTGGTGGTGGTGTTCTGGTGTTGACGTCAAAGTATTAATCTGATATTCTGTTGAAAAAGGCATCAATCTCTGTCACTCTACATAGAAGGAGAGTAAGATACTACGAAGGTGTAGATTGGTATTAAAGATTATCTCTTTCTCACCTCTTTCTTTGCATAGGAGAACATCATTTATTTGTGTAAAAGAACAGGCCCTTTCTCTTAGATCAGGCCGTGTTGAAAAGTAAGTCATTCATGCCACATTTAACAGCAGAGGAAGGACTAGCTCTGCTGTGTTGTGCCCTTTGCTGGGTGAAAGGGGATGCGGATTGTTGAAGCACATTGCACTGGGGCAGAAACATAACTTTAAATGTCACTTCAAGATAAGTGAGTAGCGCTCCCTGGAAGTTTTAGAGTGGAAAGAAAATGTTCTCAGAAGGAACTGGCTCTTATTTGACACAGGGCCCTACAAGGGGTGGCTTGCTTTGGCAGTGATAGCATGGTTTTAGTGACAACTTGTGTATAACTGCACTTACAACTGTGGCTCTTTATATTTTGCTTTGATAAGTAAAGTCTTCTTTGCATAATGTCTGTTTTTACTACAGTCTGATGGTATATATGCTAAGGCGTTGCTATTCAGCCTATATTTAACAAAATAGCTGAGATACTATCTGAAAGTAGGAATAATCACGGGGATGCTGTCATGTGCTGGTGGGAGGAGGGTTCTGAGTGTAGCCTTGCTGTAGGAGAACACTTTTACTTTACTATTTGTTTTTCAAAGCAAGAGAATAAGTAGCCTGAGCAGGCTGCACCAAGTCTAACTTAGGAGCAATGCTGAGTGAAGAGTTCTGCTCAAAGAAGGACATGTATTTTAACTGATGTCGCGGTTTAACCCCAACCGACCACTGTGCAGCACCCCATGCACTTGCTCACTTCTCCCACAGAGGGATGTGGGAGAGCATCAGAAGGACAAAAGTGAGAAAACTTGTGTGTTGAGATAAAGACACTTTAAAGACACTTTACCTGCAAAAGCCATGCACACAAGCAAAGCAAAACAAGGAATTCATTCACTATTTCCTATCCAAGGCAGGTGTTCAGCCACCTCAAGGAAAGCAGGGCTCCATCACATGTAAGGGTGACTTGCAAAGACAAACGCCATCACTCCCAATGTTCCCCCTTCCTTCTTCTTCCCCCAGATTTTTATGTTGAGCATGGTGCCATGTGTCATGGAATACCCATTGGATCAGCTGGGGTCCCTTCAGTTATTGGGCACCCCCAGCCTGCTCGCTGAAGGTGTGGGAGCAGAAAAGGCCTTGGCTCTGTGTAAGTGCTGCTCAGCAGTAACTAAAAAATCCTTGTGTTATCAGCGCTGTTTCCAGCACAAATCCAAACCATAGCCCATCACTAGCTGCTATGAAGAAAATTAACTCTACCCCAGACAAAACCAGCACAACTGATAATGCTGAAAAACTGTACAAGCGTGATGGTTCAGGGTTTTGACTGTGCTCCTCTAATGCTGCTTTTATGTTAAAGAGACTTTATATAAGGATAGGGTTCATGCAGGCAGGCAAGAGAGCAAGCAAGCAGCAGCCTTGAAGGCAGTGTAGCTACATTGGATACTAAGGTTTGATACCAGGGATGATTTTTTTATTACTGCTTTTGGTATAACATTGTTCTTTTTTACTTCCTATTACTCATGAGTCTTTTGGTATACTTTAGTGTAGATACAGTTACTGATGTTTGTGCTAAGGCGCTTGCTTTTCTACAGTTCAGTTTTTCCTCATGTTGTTAAAAATGCAAGGTACAAAACTTGGAAGAGGCTTTAGATACTCATCTGAAGTAGCAGCGGGTCTGTAGGAACTACTAAACTGGTAAAGTTGCTGATAGGTAAATTGGACCAATTTCAACATGCACCTTACTTGAAATCAATAGAGAAGAATTATGAATAGATCATTATGAGGCAACTCTGAATTTGGCACAATTTTTACTTGGTTCTGTCGGGGAGGTCTGTCTCTCCCCTTCCTCTGCTGCTGGCCGGGGAGCACACTTGCTGTAATCCTCTGCCACTAGATGTTGCTGTATGAGTGATTGATAGAATCTTATCTGATGCTGGATGGATTCATCTCTTAAGAAGAGGAGGAGATATTGCTGAAACAGCATTAGTGCCCGCTCTGAAATTATTCTGAAATTGTAAGACGTTTGCCTGAGACATTTTTAGCATTTATTGGCTCTGTTCTATTAGTCATAAAGATTGTTTCTCTCCTGAACACCCAGCAGTGTGCTAGTCATTATTTCCAATTAGGCAGGCTTTTCTTTTCATGCGTCTATAGAGCTCCTGGTCTCCGCACGGAGGAAAAAAGGCAACAAAACGTAACTCAGCCAAAAAGGGTTTTGCAGAAACTCTGTTCTGTAGCATCTGTGGCTTTTCATTCGATGAAAGGTGGCAAGAGAAGAAAATTGCTACACATTCCAGCATGAGGAATAACCACTTTTCAGGGGAAATTTTTGTCTTTACTTCACTTTGTGGCTGTTTTTTAAGCAGTACCTTTTTGGTAAAGGTTTACTTACCTCCTTGGGGGTTTGCTGTGTTTATTCTACACAGAAGTCTACAAACAAAAGAGCTCCATCAGGGTGAACTGAAGTTACCCTAAGAAAAAATTTCATTGCATGGATTGTGTAAACTCACTGAGACTGAAGTAAAGCTGGAAAGGAATCTACAAGTGAATAACCCAAGAAGTTTGGAATTGGATTTGGGGAATCTGGGCTTGGAAATGCCTCAGGTAAGTCAGTTATGGTTTTACTTGCTTCTGGACTTAATTTTGCTTCCTTATTTACAGGGAAAGAAAAAAAAAAGGAAAAGTTTAAGAGCAAATTTGACTGGCATTAGAAGGGAGAATTTGGAAGAGATTGAATAGTGTATACTTTTTAGGGTCCCAGTAGTGTCTGTGCTTGGAAGCTGTGCTCTTGGTGCTGTATTTGTTCACACAGCAAGATTGAGCAAAGTTGTTGCCTTGATGAGGGTGAATGCCTGGAGAGCAGCCTTTTATTACTGCAGTGATTCACACATCAGCACACCGAATGACTTTCAGCAGAACAGTGTTTCTGCCTTCCCAACCCTCAGGGCGAGTGTGTCTAGAAGAGAAAAAGGTCTGGAATTCAATGTAGCAGAAAGCCTTGCTGCCCATTCCCTGCATGCCCAGTCATCCTGCATAATGTTTGTTTGCAAAGTTCCACTTTGCTCTCAAGAGATATAACACTCTTGATTGAGTTGAAATAAATCTTACCTTTCTTACAACCTCAGGTGGAATGGTTCTGCAGTCAACACTTTTAGTACAAAATAGTTTGTACTATGGTGAAGGTCCTGCAAGCGTGTAGTGCCTATTGATACTCACACATCTTGCCAGTACTCACTCTCCTCTTGAACGAATGCTAACAGATCCCTAAACTTGGCAAATGCATGAGAATTTCAAACCCACAAAAAAGAATGAATGAGCAATGCTCTTGCAGCTATATGATGAATACAAATGTGTCCTTTGATTAAAGAGCTGCATGTTAGCTGCTCTTAAAGCATTCTCTCGCTCTGAGAAATGACATGCTTATCTGGAAGGTAAAAACCTTCCATTTGCAAGTATAGCACAAGGTCAGAGTCTTGGATGAAATGGCAATGCTGTCTGCGTTTTGCTGAAGAAAATATTATGCCTTTTTATAGCATGCTTCAAATGTCAGTATCAATTCTGTTGTAGCCCAGTGTGAGTGGAATGGACCCTCCTTTTGGGGATGCCTTTCGTAGCCATGTGTTTTCAGAGCAGACTCTGATGAGCACAGATCTCTTGGCAAGCAGTTCAGATCCAGACTTCATGTATGAACTGGTAGGTCATCTTTCCGTGTGTCTATATAACTTCCTCTCCTTGATTAATACCTTGAGTTTGTGTAGTAATAAAGGGGTATTTGTTCAAGAATGCTGGAAGATTATTCATTACTGCTAGCTGCTGATGAGGGGAAAGCCTAACTGCTTGTCCAACAAATGTGATGCTTCCTCAGTAAGTGCTTGTTAAAGCTGGCCATCAGGAGAGGCTTGATAAGTCTCAAATAGAGCTGTGTTGACCTTAGTCATGGTGCTTGAGACTCTTCCTTACAATATTTTCTGCAAGAGCTTTTATGTGCTACTTCACCCAAACTGAATGCAGTGGAAGGAGAATAAAAATCTACTCATGAGATACTTATACGAGCAACCTTTTTTTTTTCTTTCTTCCCTATATCAGAGGAGAAAGGTAGCTCATGGTTGTTAATTGACCAGGTTAGAATGAGGTTTTCCAGGGACTGGTAAACTTCAGCATATTTCGTTAAGCACACAGCAGAGATTGACCTAGGTTAACAGAGAGTAGCTTGCCTGTGATGCCTTTCATGGGTATTGGTACTAGTCTAGTTCCTGGGATGGCCAGAGGAATTTGCAATAGCACAAAAAGAATCCAGCAGCATTTGACTTGTATCTTTAGCAATCTCTTCAGAAGGATCTGCTGCTGAAGCATTGAAGCTAGACTTCATTCTGACCCTCAAAAGAATCTTTTCGTAGCTTTTTACAAGTGAAGTTGAGGTATCTTCATACGTTAGCACTGTCTTACACTCCCTGGAATTCAGCTCGCCATACTAGATTCAGTAGAGGACAGAGATGATTGGTGCTGCTTTTTCTTTTTTTTTTTTTGTAATAATTTTTTAATTTTTAACTTGTCTTATTATGCACAGGACAGAGAAATGGACTATCAGCAAAGCTCCAGGGACAACTTACTTTCGATGGAGGACTGCAAAGACCTTGAGAACTTGGAGTCTTTTACAGACATCCTGGACAAAGAAGCTGCTCTCACCTCAAAATGGGAGCAGTGGGATACCTACTGTGAAGACTTAACGAAGTACACTAAATTAACCAGCTGTGACATCTGGGGAACAAAAGAAGTGGATTACCTGGGCCTTGATGACTTTTCAAGCCCATACCAAGATGAAGAGGTGATAAGCAAAACACCAACACTGGCTCAGCTTAACAGTGAGGACTCCCAACCTGTTTCTGATTCACTTTATTACCCTGATTTGCTCTTTAGTGTAAAACAGAACCCTTTAAATCCTTTGTTACCTGGCAAAAAAATTGCAACCAGAGCAGCAGCCCCAGTCTGTTCCTCCAAGAACATTCAGGCTGAGGCACCTTTGTCGGACTGTGTTCAGAAGGCAAGCAAACCTGCAACTCAGCCTGCTTCTAGTACACAAATCATGGTGAAGACCAATGTGTACAATAATGAAAAGGTGAACATTCATGTTGAATGTAAAGACTATGTCAAAAAGGCAAAAGTAAAGATCAATCCTTTACCACAAAGCAGACCAGTGCTGAGCCAGACACATACTGATGCAGCAAAAGAAAACACCTGCTATTGTGGTGCTGTAGCAAAGAGACAAGAAAGAAAAGGAATGGAGTCCCCGCACAGTCACAGTACAACTCCTATTTTGCCTTTTAAAGAGAGTCAAGAACTGCTCCTCAGTCCACCCCAGGAAACCCCAGGGCTCATTGTTGGGGAGAGCAGTCTTTCTGCCAGCACATCGGTATCAGATTCCTCACAGAAGAAAGAAGAGCACAACTATTCTCTTTTTGTAACAGACAGTTTGGGTGAACAGTCAGCCAAAGGAGACCCTGAGGAAGATGAGGATGATGAGGATGATATTGAAGATGAGGACCATGATGAAGGATTCGGCAGTGAGCATGAGCTCTCTGAAAACGATGATGAGGAAGAAGATTATGAGGATGATAAAGATGATGACATCAGTGATACTTTCTCAGAACCAGGTACCAGCAGTGTCAGGTTTTGTTAACACAGAGGTTAATGGATTTGTCTGCCAAGTGGGAAAGAATGCTTTCGAATGCTTTATTGTTACAGATACAACACTGACTTTAAATTAGGAACTTCCATCCCAGATTTTCTAAGTGTTTACAAAATATAGTTAAAAAAAACTAGACAGGGTCTCTGTATTGCCCTGTGTCGTGGTTTAAGCCCAGCTGGTAACTCAGTACCACTCAGCCATTAGCTCACTCCCCTTCCCTTCTTCCCCCCCTTGCTCCCAGATGGATGGGGAGGAGAATTGGAAGAATGTAACTCCCACAGGCTGAGATAAGAACAGTCCAGTAGTAACTAAGGCATAACAGAAACCACTGCTGCTACCACCAATAATGAGAATGATAAGGGAAATAACAAGGGAAGAGAATACAACTGCTCACCACCTGCCGACCGATACCCAGCCCGACCAAGTAGTGATATAACCCTTCTGGGTAACTGCCCCCAGTTTATATAGTGGGCATGACATGCTGTGGTATGGGATACCTCTTTGGTCAGTTTGGGTCAGGTGTCCTGTCTCTGCTTCCTCCTGGCTTCCCCTCCTC
>WYDI02007022.1:0-91591 GCA_009867235.2 Psittacus erithacus
GGTCAGGTGTCCTGTCTCTGCTTCCTCCCAGCTTCCCCTCCTCCCTGGCAGAGCCTGAGGCTCAGAAAGTCCTTGGTTAGACTAAACATTCTAAGCAGTAGCTAGAAGCGCCGGTGTTATCAGCGCTGTTCCCAGGCTGAAAGTCAGTAACACAGCACTGCACCAGCTACTAAGAAGGAGAAAAATGACTGCTACTGCTGAACCCAGGACAATGAAGTAACCATTAACCATATATTAAAAAAAACCACTTTTTTTTTGTATTGTGAAATACAGGCAGGAATTTTAGCAGTTGGAAAAGTAAACTTGGTGAAGTGATTTGACTTTCCACTGCTTATTCTGGGCCAAAGCAAAAAAGCAAGAAGATACACACATCGCTATAAACTTTAGCAAAGGTTTGTTTTGTTTTAATACAAGACCTTCCTAAAAAGTGTCATTAAGTAGTCCTCTTCTAGTACAATAAAATGAAATTGAAATGCAGTACAGTTGCTTACTTGTGCCAACTTTAGATAGTGCCATTACTCAAAAGTAATGAGTAGCCTTTTCTTAGTTATGATTTCTATGTCACAATGATTCTTTGTGTGAACGGGAAGAAAGAAGAAAAGAACAAAATACGCATGTTGTCTCCTTTCCTACTAAGTTTTCTTGTGTTTTCTCATTTATCTTTAGTTCTAACCATTTGGGGCTTTGGCCAGAATTCTCAGTTTCCAGGGTACAAACACCAAATAAGAAAGGAACTTTTAATGTAAGTTATGTTTTAAAAAATCTAGTGAAAGTATAAGAAATGAAGGTTTCTCGCTGGATGTAAGCTACTAATAAAGCCAGTATCAGATGTCTAGGCAAGTGGAAAAAAAGGTAGCTCCATTCTGTGTAGTACTGTCAAGCATAATCCAAAAGTGATCTGAAAGTAATTTTCTTTATCACTAAGCCACTAGAATATTTATATTTCATTAACATCACCTTTGTTAATTAACACTTTATACTTAAATTTTTGGTAAACCCAATATGCGTCATCAGCTACTACCAACTTAAAAAGAGGGTTTGTTCTGAAATCCAAGTCTGTAAAGGTGGAATCTGATTACATGTTAAGTCTTCCCCCTATCTGTATTCAGTACAGTCAAGGAAAAATACCTGCTGCTTTTTTTAATAGAGGCACATCTCTACTATTTTTTCAGTTTGAGCTGGTAAGAGAAATTGAGCTAGTCATGCATCACCAAGAAAATGGATAAATTACAGTTATAGGGAATTCTGCCCTAAGTAACTGGCAAAAAATAATAATTTGCATAATAAAATTATATTTATGTTGAGTAGTCACAGGGTAGCACACATTAAATTACACACTTTAAAATATTTGCTGTATAGCATTATTTTTTGGAAGTGTTCATTGGAGTCAAAGTACAAACTAAAATTTAGAGAAATGTAAATAATGAGTTATAATACTTTTTTGTAGGAAACTATAATTTGTGCTGGTGTGCTTCCTACAGCTCACCACCACAGTATCTAAAACCTTAATGCAAGGTCCTTAAACTATGTGACCAGCCTATCTCACATTTTATTAATTATTGAATCTCAAACCAGAATACCATCTCATAACAAAACCCAGCATTCTTAATAGAAGATAATTATTCTAGTGACTCTAGCAAAATATTTTATAGTAGAAAGAGTTCTTACATATGTAATAGTGTTTCAAATAATGGTTTTGTTTTGGTTTTTTCATTTTTGTGGTTTTTAAGCTCAAATTCCAATTACACAGGGCTGTATAATAAAGCTATCATGAGCATATATCAAATAAAATAATAAAATTATCATTGATAGTATTTAGGGATTTATCCTTCTTGGTTTGAAATCAGTTGACAAGGAGCAAACCAAATAGGTAGCACTTTCCCCGGTGAAAGCCACATCTCAGCACACATCTGAGCTTTCCTGCGCTTGAGCTGGTTGTACTTCATTGCAGCAATTGCACAGTGAGCATTGCCTGACCTGTCTGAGCTTTGATGTACCCTATTATTATTGAGGCTTTTCTGCATTAGTTGTATAATTTGGACTAGTGGACTTTTATTCTATAAGCAAGAATTGGGCTAACAATAAATTATTTGTTCCATGTGTATAGCATTGTCCTTTTTGCTCAGAAAAAGAGTCTGAGCATGACTGCAAACACTTACATCTCATTCTTGCGGAGAAATCTACTACGCATCCTGAGCTGCTCTCTTGAGAACTCATGTATGGGCCCAATGTTAGCAGCTATGCAGTAGGCATTTTGATTTACTACTCATAAATCCTAAACTAATTTCCAAATCCCTCTAATTGTAGAAACAGAATAAAATAATCTGGGAATATATTTCCTGGCTTTATTTTCCTCTAATTTTCTATAGTATTTCAAAATCAGACTTGGAAGGAACCATTTCCCCTCTTCCCTGGATCAAAATATACATTTTGAACAACTTAGAAATAATAGATGTGGCTACATAAGGCTACCTGGTGCTTCCTAGGTAAAGCAGGTATTTTTATTTGTTCCAAGATTTCAAGTTTCAAATGTGAAATACAAATGTTCATTTTTAAAAAAATCTTACTCTGCATAAAAGGGACCAAATCAAAACTAAGCAAGCTGCTAGAAAAACAGGACATGATCTAGGCTAGAGCCAACTGCAACATGAGCCAAATGAAGAAACACTGAAATGTGCAGAAAAACATAAAGTTAGGATAAGATCCTTCGAACAGTAGCTCGGCAGTAAAAGACTTGGCATTCAGCATGCCTGAAATACATAGGGAAAAAACAGTAACAGCTTGCAATGAGGAGCATAGCAGTTCACATCAAGATGAGTGACAATCATCACCAAAATACAGAAGAGAGCCATTGCAGGAATTATGGGGTTTAGTTCAATTTGCATTATGTAGCCTCTGTGGCTTTGCAGGTGGGCTAAGCACCAGCTCCTGTCCTTGTCAATTTGCTGCTCAATCAAGGTTTTCCTTTTGCATAGCTCCCAGAGGAACAAAGCTTTCATACAAAGCATTTCTACTGTCCCAAACCTGAAAATTCTAAGAATGGAAGTTGCTGTGAGGATTCCTTACAATATGCTAGTGTCAGCAAGAGACACTGGAGCAAGTATCAGTACACCATCAGGTACACAGCCAGTAGGTGTGTATATAAAATGCATCCTTTGCCAGCTGATTTTTATTCTGACTATTCAGGTTATCCATTCTGTTCTTTCTGTCCTAATCTACCTAATCTGTGTTCTTGTTGTTGTATGGTTGCCACAGTATTCCTGCTGCTAGATGGCAGATGCCATTTTTAATTCCAGCCACAAAAGGCAAAATATTCTAATAGAGAACAAACCCCATATTGCAACCTTAATCTCATAGTTCTTCATTATGAGGGTGGTGAGACTTTGGAACAGGTTGCCCAAAGAAGCTGCAGCAGCCCCATCCCTGGCAGTGTTCAAGGCCAGGTTGACGGGGCTGCAGCAAACTAGCCTAGTGGAAGGTGTCCCTGCCCATTGCAGGGGGATTGAATCCAGATGATCTTTAAGGACCTTTCCAACCTAAATCATTCTGTGATTCTGTGGTTCTGTGTAACATTGAAATTACAGCTGTTTTGGAAAACACATGAGCTGTCTGCCTTGCATCATGAGACAGTTTGCAAAGCAGAACCTTCAAGATCTCTGGGGTTACAGAAGAAACTCAGGAGCTTGCAAGCTTCCTAACAGGGGGAAGCTCCTGGATGTGAAATCATACTTTTTGTGCTTCTGATTTAAAAGCTTAATTGTAAATGGTTATAGAGAAGTAGATTTATAACAATAATAAACGCAGATTTAACAATAAATTTGCATAGTAAATGGCTGAAGAATCACTGAAAGTAGTTTTCGTACTAGAACTCAAATTGTGTGCTAGATCTCCCCTAGTCTCTTTCTTCCTTCATGTCTACTCCTTTGCCACAACTGCTGTTGTCTCAATAATTACTATTCTGCGGTATTAGATAGCTCTTATCAATGTGATCTTGGTTCGGTTTCAATAAATGATGTTTAAGCAAGAAAAGGACAATCTAAAGAAAAATCTGGAAGATCGAAGATGGTGAGCACATGATCCAGCATACATACACAAATTGTTATATATGTGGAGAGTGATTTTAATTTTAACAGGATGGTTTTTGAACATGTGGCCATGAACAGATACACAGAGGTGAGCAGCTCTTTTGAGTTAAAAAGCATTTCTACCAGCCTGGCTTTGCTTTGAAGCAGTTGGGCAGTGCTTGCGTATTTGACTGAGTCCACAGAGAGCAATAACAGATAAGTGAAATAATAACAGCCAACTATTATTTTCTGTACTAGCTATTTACTGTGAATGTGCCTCCACATTCCAAAGAATTTGGAATTCCTCTTCTGCAGAGTCTTACATGTTTAACTGGAGAGCCATTGGTTGTTACTAGTCCTAGTTTGACTTTAATACATGAGCTGGACAAATATATTCAATTTACTTAGAAGTTTTCTCTGATTTAGAAGCTGTTTTACAAGATGCAGACACGTGCTTTATCTTTAAAAAATAAATTCAAATATAAGTATCAGAACTTCTCTTATTTCTACAGTGTTCTTTGCTTTTTATACAGAAAACATTACTTTCTGTATATTCTTTTCCTGATTGCTACTCACACAAAATTGTGTGTATTGTTTGCAGCATGATTCAATGTAAGAGAACATAAATGCTTAAAGAGCTAAAATATGTAGTTGTATGAAGAGAGTTCCTTAGAGATATCCAGTGAACTGAAAGATTTTTACCTGAAATTAGACATAATTTTTAAAGATAATTTTAATCTTACAACCCAATAGTACGTGTTTCATTTTATTTATTTATTTATTTTCCCTTTTACCTTTCCTTTGTGGTTAAGGAATAAGTTGTTGCAAATAATTAGGAGTTGGCAATTAAATATTGAAGCATAGCATGGAAGGGGTGCAGGGATTTGTTTTTTGGTGTGTTGTTTTTTTTCTGTAAGGATGAAATATGGATCATGGTAGTTCTGCTGTCAAAGTGCTGGATATAAGTAACAAGTGTCAACACCTTGCCCATGCTCAGGTAATATATCCCCTTTTAAAACATTTAGCACCAAGGATCAGGGATTGAATTTAATCATGTTTTTTTAATATAAAACATTGCTTTTATGAAGAAGTATTTTACAGTTAGAGTTTGTGTAACCAAGTAGAAATATCTATAAAGTAATATCTTACACTGAGTAGATGAAACTGACTGTCACTGAACCATAGGACTCCATCAGTCAGCTCAGTAATTAAATGATCTGAGGGCTGCTGTTCTTTTAGATGCCTCGGGAACTGAGGAGTACATTTTAGAAGTATCACCATTTACATAGAAGCAACGATTTTGAAATAGATGAAAACCGGGTTGGAGCAGAGGAAAAAAAAAAAGAAAAAAGAAAAAGAAAAGTATAGATTATTTGCCACAAAAATATATCATGAAAAAACAGAGGATCTTAAAGGAAAAGGCATGCACAGCAGACAGTAGAAAATAATTCATGATACTGAAAAGAACAGTAGAGCATAAAACTGCTTTCTTCTACATTTTTCTATTCCGAGTCCGTCGTTCAGAGCCTCTGGGCCTTTCCAGGTCTTTGTGTGCTTTCTGTCTAAGACCTCACAAAGTCTGGTATTCATTCCTGTTCGTTGTCTTTACTTGCTTTTCTTTTTATAGATATTCTGTAGTGTTCTCCACTCAGTCTCCCATTCTGTTTCAATGTCTCATTTTGTTAATTTTTGGTCTTAATTAAGTGGATTGTGTCCATGTAACATTTCTGTGGAATTCTTTACCACATTAATTCTTCTTTAATTTAGTTCATCAAAACTAAAAATAGATTAATTCTTTAATTATTACAGTACTTACGTGCTTGACCTGTTGAGGTTTTTTGGGGGGTTTTTTGGTGCTGTTTGCTTTGGGATACACAAAACATTGAGTTGTAGATTTGTCATATACAGTTTAAGAAATATTTATGAAAAAACATAATAGAAATTCTTTAAAACCTCAGAAGATATAGCAGCCAGAAAGACTCAAAAATAAAATACATATAGAAAGTCAAAATAACAAGTGCATGTAGAAGTTACATTAGTAACGACAAAGCACTGAAGGTTAAAAGAAAAATAAAATTATTTACTGGAAGACAACATTATGAAAATGAATTACTGAATTACAAAGCTGGAGAGAGAGAAGACAGAAACTGGCCACAGATTAATTTTTTTTTTTAATAAATTGGAGGTAGAGAAGAAAATTTAAAGTTAGGTAACTAATAAGAAACAGAAGGTCTTCTGGGCAAAATTTTCTCTTTTTAAGGTGGAGGAACCTAAGAATGAAGTATCTGTTGGTTCCCCTAGTGTTCAAAGTGAATGAGGATGGTGAGAATGCAACAGAGGAGATGAAACTTGAAAAAGTTGTATAGCTGACGAAGAGCAGGATGTCAAAGACAAGGCAGAAGATGTTAAGAGCTAGAAAAAAAGTCACGGAGGGAAGTGAGTGGGAAATACATTGGCAAGAGATAAAGACTTTGAGATTTGAGACAGAACTTTTCTTGGTGACATTGAAAACACTCTGTCAGGCATTTGGAAGTAATCTGCTGTATTGATTCCGCGCTCAGTGTGGAAATGATTATTGTGTTTGTGCACCAGCTACTAAACATGCTAAGCTGTTTTATCAGCATCTTTTAGTTTTAATATTCTGAATGATAGCCTTTGGACACTACAGTCCTGTGCCAAGAAGAGAATTCTAATGCCCCCTGGTACCTGACTTGATTATATTAGCACATTTCCTCTGTGACTGAAAGGCTCCATTCATTAAATTATGAAACCCAAATTAACCCCAGGCACTCCATTCTGTGTCATTCTTTGTCAGGGCCAAGGGAAAACAGCCCAAATTATGCCATCAGCTTTCCACCCAGTCTCCACCTTTTTTTTTTCTTTTTTTTTCTTTTTTTCTTTTTTTTTTTGCTTTGCCGATCTTGTAATTTAAAATAAGGATTGAACTGTTACCTCTAATCTGTTCTGAAATGCTTCTATGAGTCTTTAGAGACAGCTTCAAACAGATCAGAGTACAGGCTTATTAATACTATAGCATCAGGACTACTGACCAGTTTGAGAAGAGTCTGGGGGTGTCCACAAGTGTTTATTTCTCACAGAAAAGGTATCAAGATCTCCTTCTTTTGCAAAATAAAACCATATTCATGGCTATGAAGAGCTTCTGCAGCATTAGTCAGCCAATTTTGCAGCCTTTTCTATTCACAAGGTAAAAAAGAAGAAAAGCATCCAACTTCTAAGTTCTTTAAATGAGGTCTACTTCCCTTTGAAAGAAAATGAAAGCTTGTTGCCTGAGAGATCTCAGCTGGCACCTGTTACCTGAGAATGATTAGGTGAACATGCTTCCTACCCACTCTTCTCAGTAAGGGAGCACTTTGTTAAAAAAAAAAAAAAGATGTGGCAAAGCTGTTGTTGCTGAACAGCATATTGCAGTCAGGTCATCTTCTCTCTTTCGAAAAATGTAAAGATGAATATTGCAGCTGCTGCCAGTTGTTCTTCTTGAAGGGCTTTCTGAATGTCATTTAATTTAAATTTTATCTGGGGATATAGTCATTCTTGTAAGAGATAGAAAATCAGGAAAATACATTAGCTTTTTATTTTTCAGTTGTAATTGTCATCTTACCAGGTCTCTTAACTTGGGATTTGTGGTGCTCTACTTTTTTTCTTATCCACTTCCACTCCCCACCCCCCCCAGTTTTCAGTTATTTTCAACAGATTTTGTCAATATCTATCTTTTATATATGCAATCTCCATCTTTGAAGAATGAAATTCAATATTTTCATCTGAACTTAAATCAGTAAAATATGGAATTTCATGGTAAATGTAGCACATGTCCATGTAGTTGTGGAAATTACAACCAAATGTCAAGTGATTGCTGAAAGTCTGGGAGACATCAGTATCTTAAGTATGGATTTAATACATTTCTGGCTGGTGGTTTTTTTTTTTTCTTGGTGGTTGTTGTTTGGTTCTTTGTGAGTTTTTTTTTTTTGTTGTTTTTTCTTAGATTTGAATCGTATTTCAGGTATAAATAGCCATATTTGTATTGTCCATATGGTCTGATGGTCTATTAGTCTATTAACCTGCCCAACACAGCAGTATTTGGAATGTTGTGCCCCCTGTCTTACTCTTTCAGTGAGAACAGGGATACTGAGTTCAGTATAACCTTTCCCATATGATTATGCTGCTTCTGGAAGTCCTGCTTTCTGACATAGCACTGATGCGTTAGTGTCACTAGAGAGAAATTTTTCATGTGAGCTGTTTTACGGAGAAAGTTGGTTGTGAGTTCCTTGAATTTTTCAGAAACATTTTCAGGAGTGACTATGAATTTTTCATATGTAGAAGATAAAATACAAAGCAGACAACCATCCTGTAACAAATGGTACCACCTGAAAACGTGAAGTTATGATTGTCATATTTTAAACTGCATGCTTTTATGCTGAATTGGAAGCTGTACAAATCGTGTAGGTGGGATGCTTGCATGTACCATATCTCAGGTTGCTGAGGGAAAGCAGTGACACTTTGCTCTGAAAGCTTCTTTAAGTCATCTTCCTGTTACACTGCAGTAGCTGTGGGAAGTTGTGATATATTGGAGTTGCAATTACCTGGGTGGAGCACAGGAGCATTCCTTTTTTTTTTTTTTTTTTAAATAGTAGCAGTTTAAATAGTAGCTAGAGATATATCCTGCTAATAAAAATGCCATCTGCGTACTCACTGTTTTCTAAACAATCTTTGTTCATATGACTTTTCCAATGCGCCCAGTGCTACATAGACTTTGTGACCTTCCTGTTCTGCCTTCTTGATGTTTGACAATGCAGATCCAACTTCATCAGACTGCCTGAATTGTGGAGCAGCAGTAGCAAAAGAGCAACTCAACACAGCGGTATCAGCCTCATTAGCAGCAATAATGGGCTCTTAGTGCAGTCTTGATTCTCTCATGATTTTAATGGCACAGCTTTCTCTGTCTTTTTGGTTTTGTTGGTTTTTTTTTCAATGGAGAAAGTATGAAGTCAGAGAACTTTGTAGCCAATAAAATATGGAGAGTTACAGATATACATTTCTTATTCTCAAGGTGTAGTTCCCTTTGTTCTGAAGAGCAGACCATTGTCAATAAAAAAGTGTTTGATGGGAGATTTTCGTTAGGAAACTCTGAATTTGAAATATTCAGGTCAGGAAGAGCACACTGTGATAGTCAGCATTTGGTTTGAACTTCTGAACATTGGAAAGGTTTTTGGAGGTGCTGCTTGAAAGAAAGTAAATCTCTGATCCTGGATGGTCTCTCAGTTTATTAAAACCCTGAATGGACTGATAAGGGCACTTCAGAGAGCATTATACATTGAAAAAGTCAGTAAAAATAAGACTGTTCGCTTAAAAGTTCTCTATACAAATTTTTGGAAATAGTTTTGGATATAGTTGTATTTTTCTGACAGTTCAGCCTGGTAGGCAGCCCAGGTCTGCAGAACAATTGGATTTCTTACTAGTTGATACGTTGCTGGATTTTGCTGGTATAATTTTAATTGAGAGACTTATTAGTAGTCCTTACATCTGAGTATAATCCCTGTTTTATTCTTTTTGGATTGAAATAAAGATCTGGTGTTGCCTTTAAAAGATATACTCTGAATTTTAGCACAGCTCTGCTTGATACTGTGCCTCGTTCTCATGCGGAAATTGACTTTCCAATTTCTTATTATTTCAAGAAGCCAATATTATTATAATGATTAGCAATTTGTTTAAATATATTAGAGAGAATCCTAGAGGCCAGCCAAGGTCTCCTCCCATGTCAATTTAGCGGGTCAGAACACAGAACAAATGGTAGTAGGGATGTAGTTCTTCACAAGCCCAGTTTTCAGGCCTGTGTAGCTATCATGCAACTTGTGAGGCTTATTAGAAACAAGAAGAGCTCTACCAAGAGAAAAGAACTGTTAGGAATCTGTGCTTTTTCACTGAAAATGGTGGGAGCCCGCACCTTACCCATGCTTTAGTAAACTGATGAAGAGGAAGTGGTAGTCTTCTCCTTTCTCTATTTTGGGACAGAGAATAACCAACAGCACCACATCCCCAGGTATACGAAGCACATAAACCTTTGCAATCTAACCTCAGATTAAACAGACATTATTTTAATATCATAGCATATCAGCAGAGTATAAGGAGGTATTTGTTTGCTCAGTCAGTGGGGTGTTCCTCCCTTCATCACTGTGGTGCTTGTGTCCTCTCAGAATAATCTATGCATTTTGTTTTTATACCAACCATGAAAAACCAAAGAACTTGGTCATCTCTAATTTTAATCAACTTTAGCATTAGAATCAGGAGGATATGTTTGTCTTAGGTTTCAATTTTTTCTTTTTTTTTTTTTTTTCCCCCAAGAGGTAACTGCTTAAATCAGTGTAGAACAAAAAAAGCTGATAAGTTTGACATTTTTAATAAATGTTCCCATTATCTCAAATGAAAAGAACTTTGTATTTGAGGGGAGGAGGGGAACGACAACTTCTAGGAGCATAGCAGTTGTGTTTTACTAATACAGCAAATTGGTTTTGAAGGAAAACTAGATTTTCTGTTTCTTTAGTATTTTCTTCAAGCTCCTTTTTAAAACATGAATTTTCCTTGGTTGTACTAAAACTATTAAAAAATTGCATTTTTCTCCCCACAAAAAGAGTAGGGGGTGGGATATGCTGATACTGCTTAATTTACACAACTCCTTTCTTATTAATTTAACAATTCAGGGTTTGCCCGTGTTTCATAATAATAACTGTGAAGTGAGTCCGAAGCATCATAGTAAAACCATGGAAATATTTCTTATACCTACCATCCTGCAGCTCATCTACATACTGTAGCTGAATCACCTACTGCAGTGACAAGTAGAGCAAATGGAAGCGCTAAAAAATAGAAAATAAAGAAGCTATTCACTACAGTTCACAATATGACCTAAAATTAGCATCACTTCCAGGTCTCACCTAGTGTCACGTTAAGACACCAGGTAGTCTACCCACTTCCCAAGAAGGCCGAGACCCTTGTATCCAACCTGCCTGCCCTCCCTGGGCAGTCCCACCAAGTTGGAGGGTGTTCCCCCAACCTATTCAGGGACCCTACGAGCAGCACCACCCTGATAGAGGTCAGGGAGACCAGTCTACCTGCTTCTCAAGAAGGATGAGACCCTTGTATCTGACCCTCCTGCCCTCTCTGGCCAGCCCTGCCAAGTTGGAGTGTGTTCACCCAACCTATTCAGGGACCCTACGAGCTGTACTTTAGGCCAAATCCCTTATAACCAACTATGAAGTTTCCGGAAACTTATATCAAGAAATTTATTACATATACTCATGTCAGGATACAGATTCGAGATAGGCGGTGATAGTGACTGACAATGGAAACAGATTTGATTTGTAATAACTGATAGGTGATAATACTAAATAGCTAGCAAGATGTTAGTAAGTAAATGCGCATAACACAGAGTTCTTCCCCAACAGGCATCTCTGCGGGGGGGAGAAGAGGGGTCCAGCCTGTCGACTGATCCCAGACGTTTTGATGGAGAGCTTCTTCTCCCGAACATCTCCCTTCTCTTTCACCAATTTATACTATTTCTTTACTTTTAGGTGGAGTTTGAGTTACTCTAGCCATACATAATCACCCCTGGCATGGTTTCCTCAGCTGGCAATCTCGAGTCTTTTAGAAACTAGTTGACTCAAGTTCCTGTCAGACATTCATCTTCTTGAGGGAGCAGGGTCCCTGATTTTAAACAGCGTGTTTGGGTTACCTATTCTAGTCTGTGTTATAGTTTAACTAGCAAGAACAGAACATACCTATTCCCTGTTCTATGTTAAGACAATGTAGAATTTTAAGAAAACTCTTAACTCTTTCCTTGGTCCATTGCTATCAAGGACATTATAATGAGCAAAGTTCAGCTACAGGACACGATTTCACCATCATTGCTGAGACAGCAGTTGCGATCTGCCTTTCTTGATGGCAACTATGCGGTTATCTTTATTCCTGATAACAGGGATGAACCGTGGTACCGCCATACCACTCTACTCCCCATTCCAAGGATATTGCATCGCACTCGTACAGACCTTGTCTGTTTCCCTGGGAGCAGCAACTGTGTCTCACTTCAGGAGCTGCAACTGTCAAAGCTGCTTAATATTACAGCGTCTGAGCTGAACTTTGCGAAGCCGTATTTCTTCATTTTTCCCAATCTCGGTTATTTTCCTACACCTGGTACAGAACAATATAACCTCTATGTTACCTGAATAATCATTATTCTCTATGTAAATATTCTGTAGGAGGTTACTTTTTTACTGGTAACCAGATACGGTACCCCAAAATCTGAATCTGGAGCCTCAGCCGTGCTAAGTGTACAAGACAGTGCAGCAACAAATGGTTTCTGTAATGAAAAGCCTATTTTCAGAAGATACTGCAGTAAAGTCTTGTGGTGGGGTTTTGACTTTTAAAATGTAAGGTGGCTTCAGATAAGCTCACTAATACGCTGATCAATATGTGCCTGGACCAGAAGAAAATCTCAGAAGATGGGAGTTATCATTCCCAGGATTTTCTTGGCAGGTTTTGGTGCTGTCAAGAGCTGCCGTGCTTCACACAGCTGTAAAAGCTAGGTTAGAGACAGGTATTGCCTGAAATAACCAGCCCAGGCTGAGCACAGGCAGCCTTGAGGGAATTTCCAAAGGAATTTGTTCTAGTCAGCCCTCACCGTCCCTCTGTTTCAGTTGGTGCATGAATGGTTTGGGGGCAGGCAGGCAGCTGGTGAGAAATCATTTCTACACTGGTGATCCAACATGTATGGGCGCAAGGATATATGTTAATAGTTCTACATATTGTTGACCTGTAAAAAAGTACATACAAAGCCTCTGCCTAAGTGCATGTGCTAACATCTGTTTATTACCTGATTCATGTCAAGCTATGTGTGAAGTTTATTTTCCCCTCTTTTATTAAATAATATTTTTGGTTGGAAAATTTGCTTGCTTTGCCTTGCAGAATTTTTTCGTATGGGATAATAGTGTAGTGTACAGCAATGGTCTCTTGCTCTTTGGTTTCCAAACTCTGGTTTTGGACCAAACCCACTGTTTTGTAGACACATTTCACATTCTCATCTAATGAGATTTTTCAAGATCTCATCTCAAAACTTTCTAAAAAATAATCTCTAAACCAAAATACTTCATGTAAAGTAGGGAAAGAAATATCAAATAGGAAAAGGAATACATGAAATAAATGTGCAACTTGTCATAAGTAGCACTGTAGGTATGGCTTATATACCCACGTGGCTTTTGCTGCAACTTGTGACATCTTTCATAGAAGTGTCACCTTTAGGAAGCTATTTTTGGCAATGATGTTTCAGCATGGGATTTTAAGTGTAACAGTGAGTACTGGTCATACTCTCAAGGGATCACCTTCACAATCTCTCAAATATTTCTAGGCGTATTAAAAAAGTGAGTAGTAGATATTGCTGAATAGCTATGTACCCTTGTTTTATTCTTTCTCATAAAAACAGATTCAGTAAAAACTTTGCCAATATTATGGTATACTTTTCAGCAGTATTCAAAGCTATTACTTAATTTGGATAAACAGCAGTTAGTACAAATCTTAAATATACATGTAGAAAAATAATCAGGCTTTGTAACACTTGTCACTTGCAGAACAACTAAAGCAGCAAAGATTCACCATCTGTGCTAGAAAAATGTTAATGTAAACCTTTTATACCTAGAGAGTTTGGCGTTAGCTTGCTTTCACTTATTTAGCCACAAATAGGCAGGAGACATTTATGAAACTTAACTGACTCTTAGTTTTGATTCTTTCTTCAAAGAGTATGAAACTGTCCTAATGTCTTCGTAACCTACAAGCTTGCTGTGTGTGAGATAACGGACCTCTGCAAACTCTGCTAGCAGAGGCTTTGACATTTTCATGGCTTGTAGAGAAGTCAGTCATTACAGAGAGGCTGCTAAATTATGGAAGCAATTTTGGTCTTGCAGTTCTTTGCCACTGTTGCTTCCTATAAACTTTAAGGACATTTGAGGAAAAAGTATTGTTGTACTTGGTTGGTGGAGTGGCTCCTGAGTTACTTACAGCATTCATTTCTAGGCTGTTCATGAATTTCTTATGTTGGCCTGCACTCTTTTTGGCCAGGCCAGCAGGTAGGCTGATCTCCAGCTCATTTTACAGCCAGTTCTAGGAGGCTGCAGAGAAAAAAAACCTTTTGCCTTTCCTCATGCTGAATCCGGTATAAGGATTCCTCACAGAGTTCTGTTTCTGTCATTGCAGTGCTGTCTGTGCACAGCCTTCAGTCATGCAGCAGATGAAAAAAGACAGACAAAGAATTTTTTAAAAGAGGAGACAAATACTGTGGCATTCTGCTTTGCTGCTTCTTTGGTATGTTTCCTGTCAGAATTTGACTTAATAAATAACTCTTAAAATCTATATTTAGAATGGGAAGGATTTTAGCAAGAAATAAGACTCAGCACAACCAAATCTATTTAAATGCAGCATAATTGAAATGTCAACATAGTCATGAAATGCCTCAAGGTGTTTCTTTGGTGAAGGCTGGATGTGACACAAAATAGATGTCTGAGTATCACGATACAGAAAAAGCCTTTGTGTACTCCTCAAATCTAATCATCCACTCACCTTACTGAATGTTTGGAGGTTCTTAGCTGGAGCCTGACTTCTGCTGAGATCCCTGCTCTTCCGTCTTTCCACAGAATCTGACAGTTCAGAGAAGGGTTTGATTGTGGAGGAGAGAGTTCAATAGCTCTCCATTCTTGCAAGGGGGGAGCCTTTCCTGCAGGGATGCCCAGCATTAGCTTGGACCTCCTGCCTTGCTTGGCATTGCAGAGCTTATCCCTTCTCAGTGAGTGCTAGTGGGCACACTTTGCTTGGGAAATCTATTGGAAATCTTTTTTTTTCAAAGTGATGGTTGATTCTTCACTCTGCTGTTGGAGTGGCTTGAAACAAGATGTCACCATTTTACATAAGCTGCTATCCTGCCTTTTTGACAAGGGCCAATACTTCACTAAATATGGAGAGTAGAAAGTACTGTCTTTTCATCTTTCATATTTTTGAAAATGAGTCAGTTACTGCCAAATACTCTTTTCCAAGGAAAGTCCTCTACTTGGTGACCCGTAACATACCCCTTTAAGTATGCTGCCCTGCTGGCCTTCCACTGGAAAATAAAACTACCATGATAAATGGTAGTCACAAGGAGCAGTGTGCCCTCTCCGCTTCCCCCCAGGCCCCAGCTTCCTGGCTGGTGCTGCTGTAGGAGGATGGGCCATGGCCATGGCGCCTGTTGTGGCTATAATTACACCAGGTTTATTTATTTATACATCTATCCTAGCCAGCACTCTGGCTCTAGATTTCAGTCTGCCTGCATGACACATCTTTTTTTAGCAATTGATGGGCAGAGAAGACTAATCCAACTGACTTCTGCTTTATGAGGCAATACAGGTTGTTGTGGGGTTTTTTTTAAGAGGTTAAGTTCAGCTAGATCTTTATCAGCAAACTGTGATTTTAGAAGGAAAGTGAACTTGACAACTGTTTTAACAACCTGAATGTTTATGCATGTCTTTGGTTAATGCCTTAAGTCAATATTTGTTAAGTCTGATTGATAAAAATATGTGCCTTTCATCAAGGTCAAATTAATTTGTGGAAATTTGCTTTTGCTTACCATGCTGCTTTTGCACAGAATCCCTGCCAGACTTCACTAAAACTATGCAGGCATTTTCTCATTTAAATGATTATCTTCACTGTGAACTTCCCTGTGAATGTTACCTCATTTGAATGTGTCTTTTTTTAAACAATGACTCAGATTGGATTCCAATTTAGGCAGGTGATAAATTACCTGACTTGACCTGATTCGTTAATTTTAATAGTATTTGAAGTTTTTATTTTATTCAGGACTCCTCTGATAGACCAGTCTTACAGACATAAATGTCCATTCATCAGCTACTTGAAGGACATAACTTGAAACTGGTTGTGACTGCTAGGGTGCACACTGTCTACTTGTTTCGATTGTGTTCTGGCCTACGTTTTCAATGGATGTTGCAGGTTACATCAGGCAAATGTAAGGCTGACTTTGCATTAGATAGTAAGGCTTGGAAAGGAGTTCTGAAACTGTGTTAAATATTTACGCACATATTTATGTATATTCAAATGTTCACATGATTAAACTGCGTTTAAACTGCTGTTTTCACACAGTGCAACCATACCATATGTTGAAACATAGTTCTGAAGTTACTCTATGTAGTATAGTGTAGGACTAAGTAAGTGGCATAATTTTGTAACTGAGGTCATTAGAGTATAGATTTATGGTATACAGAGATGGAAGATTTTTCCTGATATTTAAGTATTATTGCAAATACAAAAGCCATGCAATGCAATAATGAAGTTAATTCTAGAAAGAAAAAAAAAACAACCGAACAACCCTCTGTTGCTATCCTCCTACTGCAGATTCATTGTGTGATGTACCGTATTCTATTAACATTTGTGTCTGTTATCAATCGATTCTTGTCGTACGGTTCTCAAAATGATATGGGCCTGAATTATAGGATCAGCTCATATGTGTTTTTCTATAACTGTGGGGAAAAAACCAGGAAGGAAGAATTGGTTTAGGGAACGGAAACATGACAAAGTAGTAGTTCAGCACCAGAACTGGAGTAAGAGTCCAGCAATTTTTTTGTTGCCATCTATAGAACAAATGTTCTTATATTAAAAGAAAGACACATACAACAAGTAGCGAAGCTACACCAAAGAAATCATCAAAATTGCTTGTGAACTGAAGTTTAACCACTGAAGGCTGCTGACTTTCCGTCTTCGCCCAAGTTTGGTAATAGTCACAGAGAGTGACGTGAAAGGACTGTGAAAGAGCTGTTGCAGAAGATGACAGTTACTGCTTCCTGAAAGCTCTGAAATGTTGCTGTCACACACAGAAAAATCTGATTAAGTACATTTGCATTTGCAATGCTTCAGGTGACGGCAGGATGGAAGAGTTTGGTGGTAACCTGTCTTGAGGGGAGGTGGTGGCCGTAGCTGCTAGAAAGAGGCAAGCAGTAGATATGGTTAGAGGTGCGGAAGTTCATTCATAGTAGTCATAAAAGCATGGAAAAAGAAGAAAAGAATATATTACGTGCTTAATGTATATTACAGTGCTTTAAGTAATAATACAGTTCTAGTTGAGTAACAGTGAGGAGCTTGCAATAATGAATTTTCCATTCTGACTTGCCACCAAACCTCATTAACAGAAACAAGGGAAGATGCTGCAAAATAATACATTTTTGTCTTATGAAACCCCTCTTTTTTTAAATGTGATGTTAGTTTATTTTTTTTAACAGTTCTGTAAGTATTGTATGTTATTTTTTTTAGTTGGACAGACTGTGTCTGTTACAAGCAGGTAGAAAAAAAAGCTTTTTGTTTCTACAATTCTTTGTTCTATGTGCTGGGCTGAGGACAGTAAAACAGTTTGGAATGGTTCTTTTTGGGGAATAACTGAGTACATTCAGAATGGGGAGCTTTTGTTAGTGTGCGGGAGGGAGAGAAAATGAGGAACATGTAGTAAAATTAAAAACTTGAGAGAGATCAGAAAGATGTCAAGATTTCCTTACTGCAAGGGCAAGGCCCAGAAACTTGTAAGGAAAAGAAAAAAACCTCCCCTAGACAGGAATGTCAGAATTTCTTCAACCCAAACATCCTTGAAAGTCAATGGGGCTACAAAAGAACACTGAATAAACAGGCACTTTACTTGTTTCAGCAGCACTTATTTTTTGTTCGTAGAGATGATACTTAAATTAATCAGTTAAATTCAGATTTAGATGCACAAATTAAATATTTTCCTGAGATATGGCATACAGTTATAGTTCCCATTGAGACAATTCCTTCTAGCAGCTGGAGTTAAAAAATGCCCAGTGCTTCTGAAATCCAACCACTTAATTTAGGAACTAGACCAAATGAAAGATTTAGTAAAAACAAAAAATAATTTTATTTTTTTTTAATTGAAACCCCTCAGGCCTCTATGTGTTGCTTTGAATCTTGTTTGGCAACTCACAGATTGTTGTTCAAAACAGTTTATAGCTGATACTGTATTGGAAGTTGTACTTACAAGTTTTCAGACTCCATCTACAATCCTGGGCTGAAAACAAGACCTATCTATTGAAACGCATGCAGAAAAATAGAAGTCCAGCTAATGTTCTTGAAGATCAAGGTAGAAATATAATATGTGATATGTAACATTTTACATATTATATCATATATATGTTGCATATAATATTATAATCACCATATTGTATTATCATGTTATATACAGTAAATATGGGAATATAATGAAGCCCTAACAAATCAATTGCCAGTATGTCTTCAGCAGCTGTTGTGGGGAGATGAAGGAAAATTTGATCTTCAGCCAAAAGAAACTGTGAGCAAGAGTGCAGGAGATACAAAATGTGCAGCAGAGAAATGAATTCAAGGAGCAGGGTTAAAACTCAAACTGCTTAAGAGTCAATCTTCTAATCAGAAGTAGTATCACAGAGTTAAGTTGCTAGAAATAATTTATCTGAAGAAATGTGTGTTCGTGTGTTGGTCTCCTTTGGTAAGAGGCAAGTGCAGAAATGCTACTTTGCTTTTGACATAGACCATCCCTTCAGTTACCTGGCAGCAGTGACCGATCAATTCTAATACTTTCTGCATAGTCTCAAGGTAGCCTTGCACTTGGCAGGGGTGAGGAGGGAAAATTAGTTTGTGCTGATAGGCTTTACAAAATAAAGCAAGGCTTTTTCTAAATTTAAATAGAATTACATCCTGGTTGGTGGAAAAAGTGAATGTGAACTGTACACACTTAAATTTAGCTGCTGCTGAAGATGCTTTCCCAATTTAATTTCCAATTTTTATTTTCTTCATGAAAAATCTAATTACACTGCAGCTGTTTTAAATTATTGCCTCTTTAATCGCCTTTTTAGCTTCATAGTAATCATCTATTCAGATTTTCTAGCGTACAGACTGTACTGAAATTCATGTACTTAATGGCTTTTATTAAAAGTCATTAAGTAAATAAAGGATTTTTTTTTTTTTCTTAGCTGTTCCAATCTCATCTTTAACTTTGGACATACAAAGCTTTCCCACTAGGCTTGTAAACAGGGAATGGCAAGAAGATAATTAACAGTCATATATCAATTTCTTTCACTGATGTTTTATAAATATATTTGTGCATGTCTCTTCTCATGAGTGCATAAGGACTTAGCTATCATCAATATGTAAACAGTATAATTTTTCAGGCATAAGCCCACTAGTAATGCAGATATATTCAGGAAAGATGCTTGTATCTTGTTTTTATTCTATTATTAATTTTCAAGAAAAAAAAAGGTGATACTATAACTGTGAATTTCTTGTAACTGCTGTTCAAACTCCTAGCATGACTGAATGTTATAGAAATGGTGGGAATATTTATCTCTGTGGAGCAAAATTCTCTTTGAAGTCTAAGCATCCTTTAAAAATTTCTGCTACTAGGTCAAGGAAAAAGGACATCTAATCCCAACTAAAGATGTTCCACATTTGTAAAAGGCTTCCTGCCTTTAGAGAGCTCTTCTGCCAAAAGGTTTTGTTACTCTTGACAGTGATAAAAGCTGCTATAGATTTCTTTGACTGCATAACTGGTAAACTACTAACAAACATGGTTCAGGAGAAAGGTTTGCTTCATATTCTTTGAACTGGTGAAGACTACATAATGACTATATAATTTTGCCCAATTTCATAACCATATTTTATGAGGGCAAAACACACAGTGCTTTATGAAAGTCTTCAAATGACACACGAAATTTATACCATGGTGAAAACAGTCTCCTATAAGAATGGTTTGCAGACAGGTAAATACAGTCTTGATTTTTCCAAGTTATAAGACCTATAACCAAGTTTATCTAATGATGTGTAGCTTCTGATGATCATAGAATGCTAGAATGGCTTTGGCTGGAAGGGACCTTCAAGATCATCTATGTCTACCCACCTGCCATGGGCAGGGACACCTTCCACTAGACCAGCCTTGCAAAAAAAAAACAATTCTCATGATGCTGAGATGCAAAAAATAGTTACAAATGTAAACTAAGGTGATGCATTTCTTTGTCACCTTCCTAGTCTGGATGCTGGGGGCTCTGCTTACTGAATCCTACATAGTTGAAGCATGATAGTTCTCTAAGGAGAAGATGACTAGGCTCTCTGCCAAGCTTGGAATGAGCCAAGAGCAACTAGAGTTACATGCATGTCCTATACTTCTACTTGAAGAAGTAGTGAAAAGCTAGACTGAGAGATACTAGTGTTTTTCTAAACTTTGTGGAGAGGCTATATCAAAATAGAGTTTGAGAGAAGCAGAAATCCCCAAGAAACCTGCACAGTCTTCATTGTCTCAAGCCAAGCACTTGGCACAGTTGGACTGTTCTCAAAAATATCAGAAATTTTAAAAATGGAAACTGGAGAAAAAAGAAACAGGTAGTTTTTTCCCCCATCTTTTTCTCCCTTTAGAAGCCAGGGAAGAGCCAGGTTAACTTTTAAAGTGCCAGAATATAGTAGCCAAATGTTTAAGTAGTACATGAAACCTTTGTGTAAATACCATAGTGATTCCTTATTTATTGTCAGTAGCTAGAAACAGGGCTGATCTTTGTAGTACAGTTTAACCTCTAAAGCATATCACCTGAGTTGCTAATTTTTGGTGATATCCTTTGCAGCTGTGCCTCTAATAATCTCAGACTCTGGGATGCTGAGAATTTTTGCATCATGTTTTATTAACTTATTTATCAGCCTTTTCAGCTTACACCTTGGAGAATGAAGCTAAAGGGGCAGGATACATGGATGACATTTATTTACACTATTCCCACTAATATAATATGTCAGTGACATCTGCTGTGAAATACTGCATTTTTCTTTTCCTGTAGATTAAATGGGACATACAGCTATACAAAAATATAATTGTTATCTAACAATAAAAACTACATGTAGCTGAAAAAATTCATTATCAGAGCATGCCACGTATTAGTTGTCTGATTTATCAGATGGATTAAAGGAAGGGTTTTATTTTGGGCTCTGGATGTTTGAAATGCTTTGAAAAAGGTGCTGAAACACAACGAGAAAATAACAAATGTAGTCCTATGGAAAATATTCAGTAAAAAGTAAAATAATTCCTAGGTATTATTTGTGCCTATCGCAAGAGAATGTATGGGCAATAATGATGCAGTTTCGAGCAGTGCAGCTGCTGCAGTTGGTGAATCACTGACTTACACCTAAATGAAGCAATGAATGAAAAGCAATGCTTCTGCTTCTGTTGCAACTCAAATTCAGCAACGCTGAATCACTTGGACATTGCCAAAGGCTAAAGTCTCCTTAGCTCGGTAAAATACAAGAAAAGCAATGAAGAAAGAGGAGTCATGGTAAAATGGCAGCAAATGTTACCATACTTCACAATTTTATTGCTGATCATGTTTTCAGCTGATGCTGTATGTGTATTTTGTTCTTCCAGAAAATTACTGCTAAATAATTCTATCTGGATGCATGGTGAGATGATGACAAATCGCCAAACATATATGGTGCATTTGCTGCCAGATGTCAGGACAGTAGGTTTCATTCACAGTGATTTTCTAAGCTTAGGGATTTGAAGTTTCATATTTTCTTGCTTCCCTGAACGTCTGCATTTGTGCCCAGTAACATACGCATATGAGACAAGACTCAGATTCGTAACACTCCAGTAACTGAGCCATTAAGAAAACCACTTGCAACAGTATTTTGAGAATTGGCAATTGTGAGTCTTTTCAGACACAAGCAGTAATATACAACTCTAAGTGGAATTTGTCATGAATTGTGAACCTCCAGTGGGGCAAATACACTCCAGAAGCCAACTTTCAAGCCAACCCTTCTTGCTGCAGAGAAAAAGTTAAACATTCAGCCTCTTTAGCTGGCATACATTGTAAATGCTGCTTCTGAAAAATGTATCACTTATTCCAACCCCTGCCACAGTTCAGAAGTGCAT
Source organism: Psittacus erithacus (assembly GCA_009867235.2). Classification (NCBI taxonomy): domain Eukaryota; kingdom Metazoa; phylum Chordata; class Aves; order Psittaciformes; family Psittacidae; genus Psittacus; species Psittacus erithacus. Next base: position 22,045 of record WYDI02007022.1, read on the forward strand.
GTCTGTCTCTCAGGAAGAATAAATGAAAAAACCTGACAATTGAATAAGAATTTTATTTCTCCAGTATAATATTTCCTTGCTCACAATTTTAAATTCTCTTCTAGCTTAAAGTCCTTTCTCTTATCCTTGGCCGGGTTTAGTTGTGCACGTAAAAAAGAAGCTCGGTTACTGAATCACATGTTCCATTCTCTGGGATCTGTTGTTGTTCAGTCCTTTTATGTAATTGATTCCAAGTTCTTGTCTGAGTTTCCAGGAAAGGAGCATTGTGAGTCTGAGGTTTCTGCTTGGCAATTTTTTGAGGATTTTATCTGTCAAGTGAAGTTGTATTCATGAAGAGAAGCAATTTCTGAGGTACTACTTCCATGAAGAGGCATGAAATTGGACATTGGAAAAAGCTATTATAGGTGTCTTTTATGATTTCAAAATGATTTAATTATGTTTTTCACATGACTGAGAACTGAGCCAAGTAAATAAGGATGGTAGCTTTATTTTTTTGCCCCCCTTTTTGTTTCCCCCTCCCCTACTGTGGTATCAGGATAAAAAAAGTAGTATTCTTTTGGCCTCTCTGGAATGTTTTGAAACTCCTATGCCCTTCCCAGCTCTATTGCACCATTATATCTGCAGCACCAGTTAAGACATCAGAAGAAAGACATTTATTTCTGCAAACTGTCATTCCAGAGGGGGACCTTGGTGTGCCACATAAGTGGAACATGGCATTGCAACTGCCAGGTTGCATCTGCTTGAGGCACAATAGAAATCATAAGTTGAACATACCAGGCCATTTGACTGGACACTTGACATGTATCAATGTATGAAAACACACAAACTCCTTCCTTTACCTTGTCACATTGCCTAGGGGCTTCTACACATGACAGCTCCTACACTCCATAGAACGCTTGTGACCATGCATAATGCTCCCCAGCATTATTAAAGTTTGTGTGAATGAGTTTTTTCTAAACTATGCTACTGACTTTCAGTACATCTCATTTCCATAGGGTTGACACAGGGGTAGGGTGTACAGCAATTAGAATGACCAGAGCCCAACTAGAACTTAACCTGGCTACTGCTATAAAGGAAAAAAAAATGTTTCTATAAATGCATTAGCAATAAAAGGAGAGCTAAGGGGAATCCCCATCCTTCATAGGATTCAGGGGAAACACAGTGACAAAGGATGAGGAAAAGATTGAGGTACTCAATACCTTGGGCCAAGCCCAAAAGATGGTGGTGAATGGAATTAAATCCTATTGGTGGCCAGTCACAAGTGGCGTTCCCCAAGGCTGGATAGATGGGGCAAGACCAACTGCATGAGGTTCAGCAAGGCTCAGTGCCGGGTGTTGCACTTGAGCCACAACAACTCCATGCAATGCTATAGGCTTAGGGAAGAGTGTCTGGAAACCTGCCTGGTGGAAAAGGAACTGGGGGATGTTGGTTGACAGACAGCTGGATATGAGCCAGCAGCGTGCCCAGATGTCCAAGAAGGCCAATAGTGTCCAAGCTGGTATCAGAAATACTGTGGCCAGGATGACTAGGGCAGTGATTGTTCGCCTGTACTCAGCACTGGTGAGGCTGCCCCTCGAATACTGTGTTCAGTTTTAGGCCCCTCACTACAAGAAAGACGTTTAGGTGCTGGCACATGTCCAGAGAAGGGCAATGAGGCTGATAAGGGATCTAGAGCACAAGTCTTATGAGGAGCAGCTGAGGGAACTGGGGTGGTTCAGTCTAGAGAATAGGAGGCTCAGAGGAGACCTTAACAATCTCCACAGCTACCTGAATGGAGGTTGTAGTGAGGTGGGGGTCAGTTTCTTCTCTCAAGTAAGAAGAGATAAGACAAGAGGAAGCAGCTGCAAGGAGAGGTTTAGATTGGATATTAGGAAAAATTCCGAAGGGGGCCTACAAGAGTGCTGGAGAGGAGCTCTCCATTAGAACTCTGTTATTAGGGATTGTAGTGATAGGACAAGGGGTAACGGGTTCAAACTTAAACAGGGGAAGTTTAGATTGGATGTAAGGAAGAAGTTCTTTACCATGAGGATGGTGAGGCACTGGAATGGGTTGCCCAAGGAAGCTGAGAATGCTCCATCCCTGACAGTGTTGAGGCCAGGTTGGATGGAGCCTTGGGTGACATGGTTTAGTGTGAGGTGTTCCTGCCCATTGCAGGGGGATTGGAACTAGATGATCTTGAGGTCTTTTCCAACCCTAACTTTCTATGATTCTTTGATTCTGTGAAAGGCCTGTCAAGCCCTGGAACAGCTGCCCAGGGAAGTGGTTGAGTCACCATCCGTGGAATTATTTGAAAGACAAGTAGATGTGGCATTTAGGCACATGGTTTAGTGGTGGATTTGGCAGTTCTGGGTTAACAGTTAGACTTGATGATCTTAAAGGTCTTTTCTAACCAAAACAATTCAATGACTCTATGATTCTTCATTTTATTGATTTCATTAGGTATAGATAGCAGTAATTCTTAAAAGGCATTCAGTGAATGTTTGAAGTTACTAACTTCAGGTATGGGTGCACATGTGTACATATTTTAACAAGCAAAGAAGCCGAAAGTATAAAGCATTATTAAATAATGAATGTTGTGAGAATTGAATAGCAGTATGTTTAAGCATGTTTAAAGTTATCAGCAGAATGTGAAATAAGGCTGAGTATTTAACCATGAGAATTAACACGATCATTGAAATACTTGATGGTCGAACTGAGTTATATTTAAGAAGCAGTAGAAGATCTTGCTTCATCATAGAGAAAGCTTATGCAACACATCTCCTAAAAGATATAACATTACCTTTTCAGACATCAAGTCTCTGTAACTTAATTTGGTTGACCTCACAGCAAAGCACAGTGAGCACTTGTCATTACAGGGTCCAGACCTTCCAGTTGCTTTTGGTTTTAAAAAATAACCAATGCAGGGGCTGTATGAGTATGCCACATGGATCCTGTCAGTGTTATTTCTCCTCCACAGCTGCTTGCTACTTTTCACATTGAAAGGTTAGCTGTGCAGTCTCACAATAGCACATGCACAACAGCGTAGAACAGCGTCATATAGGAGGTTATATTTGTGTACCTGATGATTACGAAATTTTACCCCCTTTTTTCCTTCATTTGGTGAACATAGCATTTCCTATGCCCTAGCATGTGACTTTGCTCTTTGTTGAATTAAGATACAAGAGCTTGCTCTATTTGTTGCCTGTAGATAGCTGAGCAGTGCAAAAGTCTCAAAGGTGACATGCTGTTTGCTTTGCCTGTAGAAAGAGTGATTTACTGAGCAAGGATGAACAGCCTGCTGTGTTCTGCCAGCTCTGTGCAGCTGTCACTGCTGGAGGGAAGTTAGGGGTTAGAAAAGATGTGGGAGAGAGATGCGATAGCAGCTTCTAAAGGGAGCAGTCACTGCCCAATCTTCCTTCCCACTGCCATCTTGTCTGCAGGAAAAGGGAGAAGAGAGAGCACTCTTCCCCAGTTCTCCATCTTGGCCTTATTCTCTTCCCATTGCTGCCTGCCCTCTGCAGATGATAGTTAATTGTTTCCCTTCCCTGTTGTATAGTTCAGAGTGCTGCAGGTTGAAGTGATGGTAGCAGGTCTTTGCAAGGAAGGGACAGCCTGTATGGTCCTCCTGTGCCCTGAGGTTGGCAGGGACCTTTGGAGGCTGTCTAGCTGATGAACCCTGTGTTGAAAGCAGGGTCATCTTAACCAAGTTGCTTGGCACCGTTTCCAGTCAGGTTTTGATTATCTCCATGGATAAAGGTTCTACAACCTCTCTGGGTAACCTGTTCCAATGTTCAACCACTCTCATAGTGAAAAAGTGTTTTCTTATGCTCACATGGAAATCCTATAAGGATTTTTTTCATAGGAGGGCAATAGGAGTCACACCTCTGGAATGTGAATAATAAAGGATAAGTCTTAGTGTAGGGACAGCCCAGGAGAGGAGACCTGCCTCATCAAGAACAGGCTCCTCTAACATATTTAGATTTCCAGAGCTCCCCTTGAGAGGCTTCCCTAGCATCCTTTACCTCCCCAAAATATTACTGAACTTTTTTCACACCAGAGCCTGGTCTGCTTCTGCCACCAAGTTACACTTTTTCTCTCCAAGCATTCTTCAGGCGCTGAAATTCAATTTACTTATAAAGCAGAGAAATCATGAGCTAGCTCTGTAAATCCATTTTGTAAGACTAGGTTTAGACTCCTAAGAAGACCACATGGTCTGCTCCTGTTGACTACAGGGTCTTTTTTGTAGTTTATCTGCCAGTCTTTAAGGTCATTCACAAATTTTATTATTCATTACTTTAATTTCTGGATTATTAATGAACACGTTCAGTATTCAGGCTTCATATCTCATTCCACATACTCAATTAATCATGATTCTCTGTAACTCAGTGAACCTGCTTCAGTATGCATTCAGTACTGTGAAAATACCTAAAACTGCAAACTAGTTTATACAAACTTAAGCAAACATGTATTCTTCTCATATGTAGGATATCTGTTATTTTAAATATATATATTGTATCCAGGTTAATAATCAGATAAATGATTCTCTTCTCTTTAGTCTTGAAATCACCCAGTTTAAATTTTCCCATGTGAACTTCTTTTTAGCTTATGCTTATGCTTGTGTATGGCAGCCAAGGTATAACTAAAACAACAAAAGGTCAAAATAATGAGGCATTTTCAGTGGTGAAGCAAATATTTTACTACATGGCCACTACCTGCTGATCTCATCTTTTTAAGTGTTTTGTGATGCTATGGTTGAAGAACACCACATAAAACAAATTGTTTTGAACCTCATCCAAGTACTGTAGGTCAAGATTTAGGCAGGAGAAATTTCAGTAGTACATCCTTGAAAAATAAATTTATCCATTAACATATTAGGGAGATAATGTTAGGTAAAATTTTGAAGATGAATATACTCGCATCTGAAAAGGGAATACTGACTGGGGTATGGATTTGGAAGATTTGATTTGGTTAAACTGGAAAAGGATAGATTTAGATTAGATATAAGGAAGAAGTTCTTCACTGTGAGGGTGTTGAGGCACTGGCACACGTTGTCTGGAGAAGCTGTGGCTGCCCCATTCATGGAAATATTCAAGGCTAGGTTGGACAGGGCTTTGAGCAAGCTAGTCTAGTGGAAGGTGTCTTTGCCCATTGCAGGGGGACTGGAACTAGATGAACTTTAAGGTTCCTTCCAGCCCAACCCGTTTATGGTTCTGTAATCATAGAATCATGGAATAGTTAGGGTTGGAAAGGATGTTTATTTATAATAATAAGTTGTTCAGCAGCTGATTGCCAACAGTGATGTGTAGAAAGATCTAAGAGAATTGAGGTGTGTCAGATAGAATTTAAGAAGTACAGTCCATGTGCCATCATGCTCAGAAATGCTTATCCTGTAGTAGACACCTACCTTCAAGCAAAACGCTGCATCACTTGGTGTTACGGACCAGGATTTCCCAGCATGGCAGTACTGATGGGAATGAGCTCTGCTACAGTACAGTTAAGACAAAGTTTATTATATATAGTAACTAATATGACAAAAGCTGTTGCTCAGCTTCTACATGACAGTGTTGTCCATTTAGCACTTGCTTAGGAGATGGGAGTCTGCATTACTCAGGTGTGTCTTCAGCCTCAGGGGTATTCACACCTCGTGCATTTTCCTGTAGGATGCGCAAGTCACGACATCTTATGCAATGTAGGTTGTTCTCATGTTGAACTAATACTGTGAGGGAAAAGGGAGTTTTGTGAGCTCAGAGAATGCACATTTGAGTATGACTCTGTTGTCTGATGGTTGTAGTATTTGCAAAGGCTGTCAATATGTTTTATCCATTAACTGTTTTAGGGAAAATTCAGGTAAAGCTGCCTAATGCATCTCTGGGGCTAGATATCTGGAGGCTGGCTTGCAGACCCTAACTGTAAATGTCTCAGTCTTTACCACATCTGAATTTTAGACAGTTTTTCTGAATTGATTCTTTATTTTAGGGACTAGTAAATACCAATTTTATTCATGTTTTTTTCCAAGCCTCCTTACCATGAGTTGGGAAGAAGCTGTGACTTGGATAATGCTTGGACACAGAGACTGCAGCTTGACCTGGGCCAGCTATGGGGAAACTTGAAACAGGTGGAGGACATGTTCATCTAAGCACTTGTCTAAGGGCAAACAGGAATCTTTTTTGCTAGCCTAAGGTGTTCCCTTTCTTTCCCCCCCCAGTTCAAGTATAATGGAGCACATCAGCCACATATTGCAAGTTTTCTGAAATCTGACTCCTGCTTCTCTGCTGAATTTGACTGAGGTCACACATAGCAGGACTGTAAGGTTATGAATCTGATTTTTGATTTCCATATCTCTTTTTCAGTAGTATATCTACCATAACAGAGTTATGGGCTGAGGTGTATGATAAAGTTCATTACATTTTTGTCCTTGTTTTTTTTTTTAATAGTACGGTACTCAAAACTAATAAAATAACCAATAAATAGAAGATAAAAACATGCTGTATTATTTCAGTCCAGTGAGTGAATTCTATCATTCAAGCTACCTTTTTCTCCTGGAGAAGCCAACTGTATATTGCGTATATAACATCAACAATAACAAACAAACAAAAAACTTCAGGTAGATTACATTAAAGAGCCTAATCTGTAAAAGAATTGTACTTCAAAAACTCAGAAAATGAACTAGAAAAGAAAAATAAGGCTTACAACATGTGTGATAAGAATAGCCTAGACATCAGTGTATGAATATTGAATCACAAAAACTGAATGAATAGCACAGTGATAAGATCACGTAAATTCATGAAACACGAAGCTGCCAAAAAGAACGTGAATATTTAAAAGAAAAAAGAATATGAGTGGAGTACAATCAGGAGACTACTTCGGTAACAAGCTCCCCTAAGTTTTCCTTTGGGTGTGTTCCAGAGACAAGTTAAAAAGGATTAATCTTAGTTCCATAATGAACAATGATGTTTTAGCATAAGATATGGTGTCGCTTGAGGAATATAGTATTGGAAGGAACCTCATGGGTCACAAACACAGCTGTTTTTTCTGGGGCCCTTCCATATGCTGTCTTTCATGACTCTATCATGATCCATGTCAAAAGCATTTATTTGTTTTCTGGCCCTGCTGTTCCAATTCAAAGAGGAGTTCCAGAACCTGATCAGGGTAATCACTAAGAACCTTCTCATATTGAGCCAGAATTTATTAGTGGGCAATTTATACCCATTTGCACTTCTGCCAATAGCCCTTTAGTTTATATTGTCTCTTTCCCTGCTGTTGATCCTCTGACACATTCATAGACAGCAGTCATAAATCCTCTCCTTTTTTGTCTCCTAGCACTAATCAACACAAAACCTTTCAGTCTCCCCTCAGATTGTAGGTCTCTGTTCTCCTGCTAATCTCTGAGGTCATTCTCCAATCCTGCTAAAATCTGTGTTTACCCTGCAGGTATCCATTGGGATAGATGCAGCCACAAACAGCTGCCTCTTGGAAGAAGATGACTCATGAGCATCCTGGGCCTTGATATTAACACTTTCTCTATGGAAAAGACTTATCCCAGTGCTCTCAGTGATCCATTTACATTTTTTCCAGGCAATATCGCACTGGTAGCCAGTAGTCGTTCTCTGATGAACTGTTTGACAAGGATTCTTTGTGGTATTAAATTGTGAAATCCTGAACTGACAGCAGAAGCTCTGCTCTTATTCCCTAGGCAGACTATCTTGCACTTTGAACTGATACATTTTGGGCAATTTCTTTTATTTACTCCAGCTCTGTATGATTGATGATTATCAACATTATGTAATCAGTAAATTGTAATTTACAGAGTGCTCTAAATTTGTCTATACTCTCCAGCACATTACAAAAAGAGCAGTACAGGACTTATATATTACAGATGTACTTACAAAGCATAATTAGTAACCTACTACAGCCAAAAGGCCTTATTGTCATCCAGATGGCTCAGAAATAATGGCACCCACATACGTTTTGCTAGGTGTGAATCTAGTCGTCTTTCATCCTGCCAGGAAAGACAAAGCTACCTGAAATATCTTCGTAAATTTCTCTGTTGCTTGACAGTCCCAGGAGCCAAAAAGTTTTCAGTATTGAGAAATCGGAAGCTGAACTGCTTTTCTTGTTAGCAGAAACAGACAAAACATCTAAGCTTAAGAACATGGTATGAGCCCCATGTCAGGTGAGTAGGAACTGACAAAAAGGATAGTCAGATCAATTGGTTAATCCTTCCATTAAAAAGCCATTCAAGAGAAGATAGTATTTTATGTCATTCGTCTTGGATGAACTATCATAAGCAGTGTATTTCCTTGAATATAGAAGGAGTAAATGAAGCCCTGATTCTATTATGGTGAAGTGCTGTGGGAGCGGTGTGAACAAGAAACTTACAGCTCCTTTGAGTCATGGTCAAAGGTATATAATTTTGGGGAAATGAGATCAGCAGTATCTTTGCCAGACTGACTACTCTTCTTTGGGATTAGATACCTGGGAGTTAGAGGAATATGAAAGTCAGGAAGCATAAGATTGATGTGGATGTCTTTGAGAAAGGAGAGGTGCTTTTGTGATTTTACCTGGAGCACTTTAGAGAGGCTCATTCATGGGAATGGAGGGAAGAAAAGAAAAGCTGCCCTTAATATGTCTTATGGAAAAAGAAAACACTGAACAAAATGACCTAAACTCAAGGTGGATGAATTAAAGTATGCCCTAGGATTCGAGAAAAATAGATCATCCTAAGGATACTCAGAACTACTTCTGCTATGCTGTATCTCTGCAAATCTCATGGCTTGCTGTGCAGCTCCAAGTCATAAACTGTAGGTCTCTTTGTGAGCTGTAAAGCTGTCTCCTGTTGCTTTCCAAAACTGCAGCTTCTTACTTCAAATCTTGCAGCAGAAATACCATGCTTTGACAAATTTGGAGGTTTCTGTAGCTGTGATAAAAGTGGAAAGCTCAGTGATGCTCATTCTCCACTGTCTACGTGCTTTGTAAGCCATTTCATGTTTAGAAAAGGAAACCAAAGTAGGTGCAGAATTTTGCTTGGATTTGAAAGCAAGGTAAGAAGGACAAGAAATGAGTGTCCCTGCTTGTATCTGCTTAATTCCCTATCTGTAGCATTAAAAATCATGAAGTTCTGTTTCATGATTTTTCTTTGCCTCCTCACCTCTTCCTAAGAAACCTGTTACAAATCTGACCAAACCATGAATGTATACACTGTGTTCCATGTCCTTCAATATTTCAGATATTCCCAGAGGGTAGCAAACTGTCTTTGTCCACAAGTTTTCAGGGTCAGTTACTTAAAATAAAGAAGACAAAATAGTTATTATAAACTAAAACTCAAACTATTTATTTTTATATTTTTCTGTGTACTTAAGGGCATCTGACAATGCCCTGAATAACATGTCTTAACTTTAGTCAGCCCTGAAGTGATCAGGAAGTTGTTCTAAATGATCACTGTAGGTCCAGATTCCATTCCATTCCATTCCGTGCCATTCCATTTGCTTACCCTTGATGTCATTGTATTTTGTGCTTTTTACCTTGTGAATTCACCTAACAAGTTTAGCAGATCAATAATAAAGCAAAAATCTGGAGCACGGAGGTGTCTCTCACACAGGCAGTAAGAAAGCTCTTCACTGGAGCTGTGGATAGCGGCAAATTATGGTTTTAATAATCTCATGGATAATTTAGGGGGGAAGGTGGGAATGTCAGTTCGAAGTCAGAAGCATGGTGGTCCACAATGCTTCTTAAGTGGATTTGTGGGAAAGTCTGGTTTCTTTGAAAAATTCCCGTGGCTGCTGTTATCCTCCAGGTGAAAGTAGTTGTAGTGTGAAACTTGAGGCAAGTGATAGCTTGCTTCTTTTCCCAGCTGGTTAAAAGGAGAGAAAATATTTTGTTTTTCTGACTGTGCCAGTTTTAATGGTCTGAAGCCATTATGGGCAATGGACCTTGAAGCATGTATTTTGGGAAAACAAATTTGAAATTAATTCATTAATTGATCAATAGGATCAGACAGTATTCACAGTAAAGTGAATGGAATAACTTATGAAAGGGAAAGAAATGTAAGTAGAATGCCTCTTCAAATGAAGCCCTTTCTAAAAGTGTAGCAGATTGGATGGGGGTATCAATGAAGTTTTGAGAGACAGTGTGAAGAGTAAAAAAGTGCAGAAAGAATGAAGGTTGAGATGTGTGACAAGAAATGTTTTTGGCAGAATTGGTGTATTCACAGCACTTCAGTTATATTTACTCTGAGGAAAATGCAACTGTTTTGTTGTTAAAAGCCACCCTGCAATGATTTGCAATCAATGCAATGCATCATTTTTTGTGAAAAACTATGAGCAGATTGACTGGTTTCGTTAATTTTCCTATAATGGCTATCACTGGCTAATTTATTGTTGCTGTTCTCCAGCAGCCTTCACTGGGTGTGTACAGGTCCCACTATTCTAGTTTAAGCTGCTGGCTGTCTGCATCCATTATGGAAAGAGTGCAAAGAAGCCAAGTCTGTTTGTGAGTCAAATAATTATCACCCAGTAAAAGCTCCTGGCTGTACAGCATCAGACAAATATTTAAGGAAGACAATTATAGGTTGTAAAGGGTGATTGATCCATGTTTGCTTAGAAAATTAAATGTCGATGTCGATTTTGTACAGATAGAAATATTAAATAGACAGATACCACCTTATCAGCTTTGGTTATGGCTCCCCACCTCAGCATGCAGTCCCATGTGAGGTTACCTTTAGGTAACCTGGTGTGCATTCTGCCTGGGACTTGTTCTTGGAAAGGTAAAACAAATTTGAGGACTGGACTAGGGACAAGAAACAAATAAAGCAAGATATGGCAAAAAAAAATATATCATTTTCCTATTCACTATGGCACAAAAGGCAGAGAAATAACACAGAAAACACTTGATAAAAGGGTAGATTTAGACAGTGGATGGTGTTTCAGCCTCTAGTCAGTCTGTTGATTACAGAATTCCAGGGAATGCCCTGAGCTAATATTGTGAAACTTCTCTTTTTTAGAATAGTTGCATTATAGTAAGTAATAGCTTTGGCTGCCAGCCCCAGAATTTCAGCTTTATTTTGACACTGGCAGACATCCAGAATTGAAGCCCCGCAGCTCAAATGTTGATGCAGACTCTTCTTCATATTCATTTTCATTCTACTCCCAAGTAGAACTCAATGAATAATTATCAGATGAATTAAAACTGCCCACATATTAAAACACAGATTTCTCTTTTTTGTTACGACGTACCCAGTTATACTCCTGTAACAGAAACTTTCTTGTACGCAGGTTATTTTCTGCATGAAGGATTGAAAAATATCTTGAGATCAACTCTTTACGCTGTATTCCTCAATCCTTTCATTATTCTCCTGGAGGGAAAAAAAAAAAGTTTTATTTATTTATTTATTTATTTATTTATGTATCTGTAAAATTACTGGTACACATCATGCAGCTTGGCCCTGAGAAGTGTTTGAGATTTGAGGGGGGTGGTGTGTTTGTGCTTGGTGGGTTTCATGCTTGAAAACATGACAGTATATTTCTACAATATTTCTGCTGGTTTTTAGTGTCATGCTGATGGTACGTATTTAAGCAATAGATTCTAGGAAGGACTTCAGTAGTAATGACATATATAATGGCCACTATTTATCCAGTTTTACGTGTCCGGTGTTAAAAGTATTAAGACAGAATGTATTCCCGTTGATTGCTGTGAAGGTTATATGTGTATCAGTAAATCAAAACAAGCTTTAAAAAGATAGAAAATCAATTGATACGAGGAATAGGAAAAACATAGGTGTTGAAAACTTTCTCATAACCTTGGCTGGTTTTTATACGTATAATCTCACTGTTTTATCTTTGCTGGGGTTTTTGGTTGGTTGGTTGATTGGTTTGTTTTTTTTCCAAATCATTGCTTTGACTGAAAATGACTGATTTGCAAAAAATGGATGTCTAAGCAGAGTAACAGTAGACGTCAATAGTAAACCTCTGAGCAACTTTTGATAGCAATAAAATACTGATTTCTATTTATTAACTTGCTGAAATGCCATTTTCAAAGCAATCTATTTGTAATGTATGTGTCATTTTTCCAAAAGCAGCTAATGTAAATGGTGGCAGTGCTTCCTTCCTGAGGCATGCATTTACATATAGCAAAAATTTTGTGAAATTTAAATTAAGCAGTAATAAAAATGTTTAGTAACATTTTGCTGTAACTGATATTATTTACAGAATTGCTACCCAAATGCCAACAGATGAATTGCCAATACAAATGTGCCATCACCAGGAGTGGCGCCAGGTGTTACTGTGCCCATGGATATGAAATAAGCAGTGATGGAAGAAGCTGCACAGGTAAACAAGAAATACACTGTGACATAAACACCCAGGTATCCTAATAGCAGCTGTCAGGTGCAGTGAGCTGGCTCTGGGCTCTGTCCAAAGGTGGGCTGTCCAGCACAGCCACTTCCTCACCTGTCTTCAAAGGTGTTTGTCAGGAATGACCATGGGCTTGTAGAGCAGGCAGAGGGAAGGGATGCCTCTCCAAAATGAGAGTCAGGCCCCACTCCTGACTTTCTGATGCTCCTGTGCCACAGCAGCAGCTATTCTTAAGTTACTGGAAGGAAAGCATCCTCAGCCAGGCTGGAGGAGGTGAGGAGCATTTCCCCCTCCTCAGACAAGCTTACAGCTCATTCACATGAGCTTCTCTCTAGACCAGGTTACCAGGAGATGCTGTAAAACTTGTAGTGTTTCACCTCATGCCCATAAAGTCACACCTAGATTAGAAATTGATAAATGAACACTCCGAGATCATACAACTTAGCTGGGAATGTTACTTTGTGTAATTAATTTCAAACTGAAATTGGTGTTCTTTTCCATTTTTTAAATATATGACTTCTTAATTCTCTATCCAGGTATTTGTTTCTTGTTTTTATTTTTTCTCTTTTTATAATCATATTGGAGTTCTGTTGCCTTATGTATGTGCTCACTACAAATTGCTCCTTTCTCTAAGTAATGGTGCCAAGCCAGATTCTTCATAAATGTAATTTATTATAAGTTCTTTTGCGCTATGGGTATCATGTTTTGTGATTAAAAATATATCTGAGGAAATAATTTCAACAGCAGTTTTTTAAAATGTCTGTTTAAACCCTCAACCACTGTTAAATAACATATCTTGATTTTACGATATGCCCCTGTACCCTAGTTGGGAAAGTTGTTCTTTATATTTATTAGAGAAATATATAGGTTTCGATGTAGTGGATGATGGTTTAATGTAGAAGCTGTGACAGCTCATTTAAGGAAATATAAGACATTGCCAGCATAAATAGGTTGAGAAAGATAATAAAAAATTCCCATTCTTGAAATGTTACTTCATTCATCAATCCTGATAACCAGTGGTCTCTAATACTAAATAAGAACCCTGACATGATGTAGACATTGGATACTACTTGAAAAAAATGAAGAGTTTTTCTTTGAAAATTAATGTCTATTAAACTTGAAAACTCCTAGCCTTCTGTTTGGTTACTGGAGTAATTTCAACAGCCAACATCTGCGATGAAGTCATGGCCTGAGAAGGGGAAAACATAGAGCATCATACCATAGTGATTTAAGGACTTAAACTTTTCTTTTAAAATTCTGATTTATTGTTGAATTTCTTTCTTTTTTTTTTCCCAATCATAAATGACATCTCATTAATGTCCCTTCAGATTTGAATGAATGTAACACATATGGAAGCTGTAGCCAAATGTGTGTAAACACAGATGGATCATACTCTTGCAGCTGTGTGGAGGGTTATGTGCTTCAGCCTGATAACAAATCCTGCAAGGCCAAAAATAGTAAGTTTTAACATTTTTTTACCTTAATTAAAATATTTTGTGGTTTTGTTCTATCTAAAGGATACATATGAAAAGGTAGACAGACAAACACATAAGAGGTGGACTTTCCTTCACTCTACTACAAAGAGCCACACAACAACCTTTGGAAAACTTTTCATATATTATAACAGCATTCCAAGGGAAATGTTATTATATGATTATTATTAATTAAAGTGAAAGACTCAATTCAGCCAAGATTAGAAGAATTCCCAGTTTTCCTGTTAATAAATAAATCAAAGGTTTTTTTCCTCACACAAACAAAATAGGCTATTTATGCTGGGAAGACAGCGGAGATAGTAGACAGAGGAAATGATTGTGAGGTAATTGTACCCTTAGGATAAAAAAGACATGAGATTGCTTTGTCCTTCGATATCCCAAGAGGTGAATTTTGTGATATACATATTCATACTAGGCTTCTTATTGCTTACTGCATATTTTCATTAGTAATAGTGAACTAGGTATTTGAGGAAATCAGCGAATTATGTTTAAGGAAGTGATATTGTACACAATATGTTGTTATTCAGCATATTTAATTTACAATACTTTTATATTAAAAAAGCCCAATGTTTCTTTCAGAAATTAGTCAACATCCACAACAATTCAACACCCAAGTATAAACCTGTGTTTGCTATATATTTTTGAAGTCTTCCTTTTTGTAGATATTTTGCCATCAGAAAATAGGAAGGTCTCCTGGGTTTTTTTTGAGGCTTCCTCATATAAAGAGCATTGCTAAATATGTTCTGACTTGAGCAACAGTATAAGTTGCAGATTTTTTACTGCTGTACCAATTTTTATACTGATCCACACAAAATAGCTGGGAATTTTTTTTAAAATCCACAGCAAAGCATTGTGAGATAAGAAAGTCCACACAAAGTAAAAATATTTTAATATTCTTCTTCCTTCACTACATGAAAATCAGTAATATAATTCTAGATCAGGAAGTCCTCATGGTACCAGTACTGGGCTTGAGATGAGCCTTTGAGTTTCCCTTCTTAGATCCAGCAGTATGTATAACAACTAAGCATTGTAGTGAGCTGTCAGTGGCTGGATGGTCTTCATGAAATTAATCAGATTAACAAAGAAGAATGACTCTTCTGTATTTCTTAATACTTCATCTGTTTATTTTACGGTAGTTTTCAACTTTTCTTGCAATTTCAGAGAAGAGTCACTACTCGTTAATCAGAGAAATCACTGCAGGACAGTACAAATCAAGATGATGGTGCTGCAAAGAAATGAGTGTTGCTCATTGCACTATTTTTTTGTGTAAACACAACTTTTCCTTGAATTACTGCTGGATCAAATTATCAATATGATGAATATTTGGGTCCAGTACTTCCTAGGTCACAGAGGTCAAAAAGACGCCTGGTACAGTAATGAAAGTACTTTTATCACAGAGCTCTGAAAGAGCTGCAGTGACTTGTAGCAGCTTGTGTTGCTTCACTGGTCCTGACTTACAGAATTGTTGAATAGTTTGGGTTACAAGGGACCTTAAAATAATGTACTTCCAACGCCCCCCAGCAGCTTTAGCACAGCCTTAGAGCCCATGCCTGCATAACCATCTTTCTGCATGTGGTATGGTACAATTAATAAAGAACTTCAGAGAAGCTACTTTTTTCATACCCTTCAGGCAGCCAAATGCTTGTCTGAGAAGGTGGTAAGGTCTTTCCCTCATTAAATGTGGCATTTTCTTCCTCAGCGCGTTTAAATAACTTTGGAGATGAAAACTTTAGCTGCATAGTACCTTTGGGGAGCATGTTAAAAAAGTTGTCAAAACAGCGGGGGGTACACCATGTTTTTTCCCAGACTTTTTAACCACGCATTCTTTTATGAGTAAAGAAACAGTTAATTACTTCTTCTGGAGTGAAAATTAAACAAAATAAAGCTCTGCTAAGAAGAGTTTTAGAACCTCTTTGTTTACCAAGTTTGTATGCCTAGTTTGCAAGGCCTGCATTTGATGAAAACAATGTTTAAGGAAACAAAAAAGCGCAACTAGAAATCTTTTGCTTAGAAGAATGTCACTGAGAAATCTTCTTTCTTCCAAAAGTTCCTGGTATGTTTTATATCTGTATAGCCTATCTAGAGAGAAATTCCATGTGGTAAGAAACATTTGTCATGTAGATAAAGCTGGATAAACTGATAATGGCTAAAGCAAAAAGCTTTTTCTGATATTTAGAAAATATTCCATCATTCTGAAACTTATTTCACAACAGAGTTTTCTAAAATCTCATGGAACTAAGTTTTGATTCTTTAAAAACAAATCAGCCCAAATGTTTGGTGCACTCTGGATAAAATCAAATATTAATTTCAAAATTAAATTGGACTGCATTTTCATAGAATCATAGAATGGTTTGAGTTGGAAGGGACCTTAAAGATCATTCAGTTCCAATCCCCCTGCAATGGGCAGGGACACCTTCCACTAGACCAGGTTGCTGAAAGCCCCGTCCAACTGGGCTGTGAATATTTCCATGGATGAGGCAGCCACAGCTTCTCTGGGCAACCTGTGCCAGTGCCTCACCACCCTCATAGTGAAGAATTTTAATATCTAATCTAAATCTGCCCTCTTCCAGTTTAAACCCATTCCACCTTGTCCTATCCCTACCTGCCCTTGTAAAAATTCCCTCTCCAGCTTTCTCATAGGTTTGTTTAGGTACTGGAAGCTGCTCTACAGTCTCCCTAGAGCCTTCTCCAGGCTGAACAAGCCCAGCTCTCAGCCTATCTTCATAGGAGAGGTATTCCAGCCCACTGACCATCTTTGTAGCCTCCTCTGGATTTGCTCCAACAGGTCCACGTCATTTTATTTAACACTATAAAAGCATTTTTCATATTTTTATACAATGCTTGCATTGGTAAGGGCAAAGTACTTATCATTTACAATGCATACCTCAGGATGAAGAGGTTTTAAGCTGCTTGTAAGCACTGAATACTGAGTTTTATCTATTTCATATCATTGCACTGAAAAAAAAAAATGGCAAAAAGAAAAAAAAACCCAGATATTTCTGAATCTTTTCTTCCTGAGTAGAAGTAGGGCTGCTGGCAGAGGAAAATGCCTTAGTTTCTATTTTATTGTGACATCACTTATTGATCCGTATTTTAGACAAGATCAGGTAGGAGGGAAATGCAAGTCTTTCATCCTTTCCACTACTCCATCTTACACATAATTCAAAGGAAGATGTTTTCATTGTAGTCACGAGGGATGAATCATAAAACTTCCCTGGATTAGAGAGCTATTCAATGCTTATCTTTCCTATGAAAAAAAAAAAAAAACAACCAAAAAAACCCCAAAAGAAAACCACCACAAAAAAAACCCTTGTGAAAAAAGAACACATGAAGTCCAGTTATTTTAAAAGCTGTCATCAGCTCATGGTAACTCATCCTAGATCTGCCCACTAAACTTTAAGCTTTGCAGATTCTGTTCTTGAGAAACAGACAAGCAGTTTTTGTGAGGGAGAAGACATTATTTTGATTTTGTTATCTTCTTTTTTGCTTTTCATATGCATTTTCCAATAGAGTAAGATGCTTTTAATACTTACTTTTTTAGGAACTTTTAATATTTTTTTTGTATATTTTTGTCATTCAAATAATTTTACTTTTTTTAAAAAATAATTATGAAATCAGCTTTTATCTGAGCAACACTGAAATAAGCAGGTTACCTACCCTACTGTGAAAATACAATAACTGATTCAATCCATTGAATTATTTCATGTATGGGCTGCTTGAAAAATACAGTTTCAAGCTCAGTAATCTAGTGTCTGGATAAGTTTTGCCAGAATGCAGTGCCACGAGTCCTCACGATTTCTTTGTCTGCAGCCAGGTTTGACTACAACTGTTGCTCAGGAGGCTTGTCAGTAATTCTTTTTCAAAATTTCCTTATGTCTTAGACATTAATACTAAAATGCGTCCTTTCTCTGGAGTTTAATGAGGTATTAAATCCTTGTTACAGTTTTCAACAGGTCAGTTTAAAACAGTGCAGGAAGGGATATGTTTCTCTGTTGCAACCTCGGACAACTGAACAACCATGCTGGCTTGGTAACTGCAAACAGCTCCCATGTAGCTGCCTTCTCTTACAGTTTTATAGATTGAAAAGGGTGGAACCATCTTAGCTGACATAAAGTATAAAAGAAAAAATAATAATAAATGTTTTTTCACAATGCTGCTGGTTGGGAAAGAAGTGTTTGAACCCATAATTAGGCTGTAGTATTATTTTGTGGGAAAGGAGAAGCTGAGCACAGAGCTGTTAGATGTAAGAAAAAATCCCCAAACAGCAGGATGCAGATGGAAACACCCCTTTGTACCCCTCAGTTTGGAAAGTCTCTGGAGGGAGTTGGTGACAGACAGAAGCTCTTAAGTCTGGCTTGCTTCTTCTGATGGGTAGCAGAAGTTGATAGGGAAGGGGGGAAGAGAGATTTACATACCCCAGCCACGTGTTGACTGCAAATGGACTTACCTGGCCGATTTCAAATAGAACGGCTTAATAAGAACCTCCACTGCTTTCTCTTTTGGAGAAAGCAAGACTGGGGAGCTTCATTCATGGCTTACAACACAAGGAGTTGTTTCAAAAATAAGTTCAATCTTTTCAGTTGTTAGATATCTTCCATGAATAAAAAAAAACAAAATAATATTAATAAAAGAAGAAAAAAAAAAAGGATGAGTATGAGAAGAGAAGGCTGGTGGTGGAGACCTCATAGCAGCCTTCCAATATCTGAAGGGGGCCTACAAGGGTGCTGGAGAGGGGCTCTTCATCAGGGACTGTAGCAATAGGATGAGAGGTGATGGGTGTAAACTAAAACAGGGGATGTTAAGGTTAGATATAAGGAAGAAGTTCTTTACTGTGAGAGTGGTGGGGCACTGGAACAGGCTGCCCAAGGAAGTGGTAAATGCCCCATCCCTGTCAGTGTTCAAGGCCTGGCTGGACAGGGCCTTGGGCAACATGGTCTAGGGTGACGCATCCCTGCCCGTGACAGGGAGGTTGAAACTGGATGATCTTAAGGTCCTTTCCAACCCTAACTATCCTATCCTATCCTATCCTATCCTATCCTATCCTGTCCTGTCCTGTCCTGTCCTGTCCATGAATTGGTGGAGGACAGTCAGTGAGTTCAGAAAGCAATGCTACAGAAGTGTAGGTTTGCAGATGTCAGTGTGAGGTCTACCAATGAGGGAAAAAGTACAGGGTTACAAGGTAGAATATTCATCATGGAATGAGGACCAATAGGAAAAGATTAAATGAAATCCACTTTAGAAGGAATACATGCTGATCCCTTATAGAAAAAAAAAAAAAAAAAGTTATTTGCATGACAAAATAAAAAAAATCAGCAAACAAGCTGTTTCAATAAAAGCAGCTAGCACCAAAGAACAGAATCTAATGCCTACTTCTGTGGATTTGAGTGAGACCACTGAGCACTTTAGTCACTGAAGCATTTTCTTCTTCTGAATCAGACTTGCTGATGAAATATTTATCAAATCCTTGTATTTATGCTTTTTTTTTCTCCATTTAGACAACTGTAATTGCTTAGTAAAATTCTGAAAACTTCATTAGGTGGAATGTTGATTGAAAGTACTACATGTCAATGCAGCATTTAAACACTGATTTATTCCTTTGAATACAAGCAGATTCCACTGAGGTGAGAGCTCTTGACTTGGCAACAGAAATATTTTTCACATATGCTTGCAGTGGCAGTGTGAGTTTCTATGGTTTAGGGTCATTTTCTACAATACAACATCCAAAAGTTTGCCCACTTGACAACGTTATTTCATTTAACAAATGAATGGGACAAACAGACATGTTGTAGTGATGTTCACCCTGTTGCAAAGGCCAGCTTTCCATTAAGTGATTCATACGATCATACCTCATTGCAATATTAGACAACCTGTTCTTCCAGTTAAACCTGAAACAGTTTTTAGGGTCACAATATCTTTCTCTCACAGGGAGTCTTTTCGTAAGTTTCTGCATCAGCTCAGTCTTGGTTGGAGCAGAACTCTGAATGCTGAACAACATCTAATGAGAAGGAGATTTTTCAAGAAGCAGTTTCTCTATCCTGTGTCTTAAACACAATTAAAGATACACCTAAAACAAGAACAGCTGCTTTTGTGCCAAATAGCACTTGTCATAGTGCTGAAAGTATTTTGTCTCAATGAGGTTTGTTCCTTTGTGTGGATAATTTAACTCTTTAAAGTCTTAACTTAAACTGGAACATTCTGTGGTTTAAGATACATATTCTTCACTAGTGGGGTATTATTGTTTCTTTCATTATTCACACATTGCTCAAATAATTTTATAAATTACTAGCGGGATTTCTAGGCAAAGTGATTCAGGTGAATGTGACACTTATATTGCATGTAATCTCTTAATATGAGTTGCTTCTTCATCTTTTTGTATGTTTGGGTTTTTTTAACATTAATAGTAACCTAGTGGAAAGACACATTCTCTGCTCCCTTTCTGCTGAGAGGAAACTCCATTGAATGGTGCTTTCCCCTTGATAATGCATGGTAGTAGGCCCATCATCTCTATGATGTAGCCAGGTTTCATTGCATTGGGATTTTGTAAGATTGGGTTTAATTTTTCCAGCAGCATCCAGTCTTCAGTTTTTGTCTTATTATATAAACTCTAATATGGAAAGTACCTTGCCATTTCATGTGTACTGATACGTTCTGCAGCTTTTGCTATTCTTCACTCTTTAGAAATGCTAGCAGTCTGGATAGAAGTAATTTGCATGAGTTGTATTTCATTTTATGACATAAGCATGAAAAATGTTGCAGTAATGGTACTTGGAATTAAACAGAAGCTGTGGGGCTAGGGTAATTAATTTTCTTTAATGATGTGAGCCATTAGAACAACAGGAAAAAATAGACTAGTAATTTGGAATATATGATAGTTATGAAAATAAAAACAAAACCAATTTATTATATCTCTTAAAACATGCAGGTAAGGACATTAAAAATTATATTGAAAAAGTATGGTAAACACAGTCCATTAACCCTTTAAATCCTCTTTACTTTGTTTTTAGAGCCTGCTGATAGACCATCTCTTCTTCTGATTGTAAACTCAGAAGCAATTGAGGTATTACACCTTAATGGAAGCAAAATGTCTGCCCGAACGCCTGTAAAAGGATCTGCAATTTTGACACTAGACTATAGCTACAAAGAGGACACCATTTGTTGGATTGAATCCAGAGATCTTTCAAGTCAGCTCAAGTGTACAAAGATAACAAAAGCTGGGAAGTTAACAGATGAGTGGATAATAAACATTGCTCAGTATCTTCACAGTAAGTATTTGACAGTTTTAGCAAAATAGTGTCTGTCTTGGTGAACTGTCACAGGAGCCTTCAGAAGTATTCTGAACCACTTTTATGTTTTTCGCTCCTATATATGTGTACGTATATATATCCAGTATGTACCAACTAGACTAGACAAATCTGGCAGGTTCACAAATGCTTAGAGGGGTAGTGCCATAGTCAGGAGTTTGGTTACTTAGACCATGGAATTTGCTTTGGAAAGCTAGATCTACTGGAGGCTGATGGGGCCAGTCTGACAAAGAGAGAGAAGAGCTGCTTTGGTAGGAGACTTGCCAAGCTGGTCAAGGCAGTTTTAAACTAAATGTGTTGGGGAAGAGGGACACCAATCCATCCCAAAACTACCAGTCAGTTGCCAGCACCTATAATGAATGCTTGGAGTGATGCAGAGCTTCTCCAGCCACTCCAGCCAATGAGTCACCTTTTTTCAGAGTTCGGCTCAGATATCTCTATACAAACACCCATAGATGTGCGCACATCTAGAGGGATATGATACCACTGGCATCATGGAAACATGGTGGGGTGGCTTCTGTGACTGGAGTGTTGGAATGGAAACTTACAAAATCTTCAGGAAACACAGACCAGGCAGATGGGGAGGGGGTGTAACTATTTATGTCAATGATAGGCTGAAGAGTCTGGAACTCTCCCTGGGAATGGATGATAGGCCTCTAACTGTGAGTTATGGCCAAAGGGAGAAATGTGGTGGTAAATGCTCCAATCCCTGGCAGTGTTCAAGGCCAAGTTGGGCAGAGCCTTGGGTGACATGGTCTAGGGTGAGATGTCCCTGCCCAGGGCAGGGGGTTGGAACTAGATGATCTTAAGGTCATTTCCAACCTGAACCATTCTAAGATTCTATGAGCAAAGTTTTTAATGATGTACAGTTTTATAGACTAAATATAATGTGTGGAAGTTACAAAACCAGCAGTGCAACAGAAAAAGTAATGTAAAATGCTTCCTTTTCTCTGGCAAAGTAGTGCTACATGAAGCTTTAAAATTATTCTTTTCTACTAGGACAATATTAGCAACAGATTAAAGAGACATGCTTATTACATTTGCTGTCAATATCATAGGTATGTTAGTTCTTGAAAATAACAAAATGTTTCCTGACTTACTGGAAATAAATTGCTGCCCTTTTTTGCAATTACTGAAAAATTAATTAAAAAGACCTAAACTCGTCATACTGAATTAGTCTTCAGCATTACAGCATTATTTCTCAGTGAGCTTTTCAATTTGTGGAGTGTTCATATCTTGTAAAGGAGGTGTTCATCCACTTAAGCATTCTTATGTGAACAGACTGTAGAAAAACATGCACTCAAATCATTCCCAGAAAAGATGTCCATAGATTGGCTTATAAACCACAGCACTGAGGAACACAATGGTGGTGTTAATAACAGGCTTCTAAAAGACTTGAACCTGAGACTGGACCTGTGATTTTGAAAAAATCTTTTTAAGGAGAGATGGACATCAAAGAATAGCTCTGGACAGATTCTGCACTCTGACCATCCAGATCAGGAATACTGAAATAACAAATCTGATTATAACTCTTAGAGGTGCATGTCAAAGTGATAAATTCTTCATAGATACTGAGTTTTAGACTCACAAAATAACTGTTGTGAGGTTTAGCCCTTTCTGCAGATTAAGGTTCTTTTACACCTGTTTTCCTAATTATACATATTATATATTTACTAGATTAGAAAATTAAATTTAAAAAAAAGCAAAAAAAAAAAAAAAAACAAACGAAACAAACCAGAGTTTGGGTTTTGTTATGTTTGGTTTTATCTTGGATGTATAGTTTTTTGGCTTGTTGATTAGTGGGGTTTTTTTTGCCTTCTTCCTATTTTATTCAGATGAGGGGTTTTTACTGTTGTATTTTAGAGGGCTTTTCACACTTCAGATATCTAAAAGACCTAAAATTCCTGGTGGTAGTATTTGATTGTGCTTTTTTATTTCACTCTGTTATTGGTATTTTATTTTCTTTTCCTTTTAGTAAGGACAATCAAAATAACTACAGTCCTTAGCAAAATTGGTTTTGCATTGAACTGTATGTGTGTTTGTTTTGTCACTTACTTTCATCATCAGAGTGGACCTTAGCATTATGTTTTGTAATTCTTTCCTGGGTTCCTCTCCCTTTGTTCTCTACATGTGAAGAGAATTGCTAATCTCTGTGGTGTTCAGATCTGTAATAGTGCGTCTGTTTGCAAAATTAAGTCTGTATGATGGGTTTGAAATGAATACAGTGCCTGGAATTAATGAGCTAATCATTTTTTATAGTGGTAACACACATCAGCCTGTGGTCTCTAATATTCTTCTGAAACTTCACTGCAATTGTTCAGTCCTGTTTAAATGAAGAACAGAAATTTCTATGTATATGAATCGACTGCAGAGACTTGTTCCAACTTCTTGTGTAATTTTGATTTGAGAAATAGTAATTGGAGGCTTAGAGAAACATTGCTCGGAATCACATTTAGAGTTCTAACTGACAAAATCTAGCAGATTTAGCTGTGGTGGTGTTTTTCCCAGGCATGTGCATCCAAAGATGTGCTTTTTAGGTTGCTGCAGTGGAGCAGCATCAAATCCCATGGTCTCAGCATGACTTCTGAGAGGGGCAAGTAGTGTGAAAGCTTCTTTTGTCCTTCTGCTGCTCACAGCTCTGAAGTGAACGATCTCAACTGACTGGTCCACTGAGGTATCTGAGGCACGATACAGCATGGACTCAGATGAACATGCTGCTCCTTACGGGAATAACAGCTTCCAAAGGTTCAATCAGAACTCATCTGCTGAAGATTTGTTGGTTGTTTTTTTCCCCCTAGTACTCAATGTAAAAATTATCCACTCAATTAGTATGTTCTCTTCCAGACATAGATCTTGAGTTATGCATGCAAGGACATGGCAGGAGTCTCATGTTACTGTACCTATTATATTTGCCTGCACACATGTATAGGCCATTTTATAGCTACTGCAAAGCTGAGTTTTAATTTTTAAATTCTTCCTTCTCTTCCCTGCACCTCCTGTTACTCATCAGATGACTTGTTATTTCTCTTCATCATATATATACACTTATACATATATATAATTTTAACTCTTTGTCAAGAATTTCATCTTGAGCATTTTCAAGTGTAATTATGTTCTCTGATAGCTCAAGCCAAATAAATGATCATGCCCATAGAGTTATTCACATAAAAAAGGAAGGGCTGTTCTTCATAGGAGACTTTTTTTTCCTGTGTTTGTGTATAACCAGAAAGAGGATATTCCTAAAAGTATTAGGAAAAAGGGGAGAGAAATTAAAAATAAAAATAAAAAGGTGTTCTTAGCAGTGTTTGTGGACTTTTGGGTTTTTAATATTTTTTTGTAATCCCAGGCTTCTAATCTGTTCTTTTTGTTAGTAGAAGAAAACATCTTACCTGCATATGACACAAAGAGTGGGACATATGACACTACAAGAGTTACTTGTCTCTACTGAAAAAAACTCACTTTGAATAAGACCAACTCAAGCAGTCCCAATCACTTTGTATAAATCACTTTACAAAGTGATTGAGACTGCTTGAGTTGGTCTTATTCAGAGTGGGATTTTTAGTGGAGGCAAGTAAGTCTTGTAGTTATGAACAGACAATGTAGATCATATTTTAAGATGAGAGACTACATTTAG
This sequence comes from Psittacus erithacus, assembly GCA_009867235.2. Classification (NCBI taxonomy): domain Eukaryota; kingdom Metazoa; phylum Chordata; class Aves; order Psittaciformes; family Psittacidae; genus Psittacus; species Psittacus erithacus. Next base: position 46,799 of record WYDI02007022.1, read on the forward strand.
GACAGCAGGGACTATGAAAATTACTTTGTTTTCATAATAGGTCATGTAGTGCCAGCTCCGGGTAGTGATCGTAAGCTTTGGATTCACAGAAGAAATGAAATTACAGTACTTTAGCATTCTTCCTCAAAAGATGGTGCAATACAACTTCATTTCAGTGTGCATATGTCACAGACAGACACAGATTGCTTTGAAGAGCAGTGTTACCTTGGCCTATCTGTATCTTATTCTCCACAAGGGTAAAGAAGGTGGAGATTGTGATCCTGCACTCAGGTTTTGCTTGCTGCAGGAGAGCAGGGTGCAGTGATGGTATTCCATGTGCTGAATTATTAAGGTGGTTTCAGCCGTGTAAGATTTATTGTACCATGGATAGGTTTTATTTGACAGGTTTATCACTTTAAATAAGAATACATTTCTGTAGGCATGGTACTGTCAGCACAGCCATTCTTGTCTTAGCCAAGGCCAGGCATTGGCATTTTGTTTCATCTTTTTAAAGCCTAGAAGTTTTTGGAGGAGAAACTGGAAAATTTCCTTTTGGAAAGATTTATGCAGGCAGTGTCAGAGCCAAATAGGATTTCAGGGAAGATTCTCCCCTGAGGGAGGCTTGTGCAACCACTGCTCATATTATTGGTTATGCTTCTTGACACTTCACACTAGCTCATAGTCCACTTCCAGTTAATACAGCAAGACTCTCAGGAACAATCATTTCTGTAAAGTGCTACCTCTAGGACCAAACTGGCAAAAATTCTTTTTAATGACAAGAATGTAGAAAATCTCTTAACAATTTTCTTCCCTTCCAAAGCTGCAATGTGTATCTTACATTAATGCTTTTATGTGTTGGAGTAGGGGGTGGTAAGACAGAAGGAATGGCAGAATCTCCTTCTTCCTCATTTTAATAGGCGTTTTGCATCTTCATTACAAGTGCCAAGCACCTTACATGCTCTCCAAACAAGCACCAGGCAGCCACTATTCTGCTGCAGAATATAAAAAAATCTCTTCTGGGACAATGCTTCAGAGGATATTTTCTGCTTGGCCAATACTCTATTCAGGTTTTCTTTGGCATTTAGTTATCACAGTACACCAGTACAAATTCTGCAATGCCTGTGTTTAACTTTTCTACCTTGGGGTGTTTTATACCTCCAGACAGTTGATCGTTCCTTGCCTTGGAAGGCACACAGGCTTTTCTCTTGGCAGATGTGCTTGTGCAGGACTGACCTGGATTAAAAGAAACATCTTGTTTCTTCTGTGCTGATTCAGTTTTAGTCTAGCTGCCTTCCCTAGCCTGGCCTACCACAGCACAAGGGAAAAATCACTCAAAGGTTGGAAACAAGTGATGAGCATTGAGGGTCGCCAGTCTCCTATGGTGAGTATTTGCCTTTCTGCTTGTGAAACTAAGCACCTTTGACTTGTCCTGGTCATCACAAGCCAAAGCTGACTTATTGGCTCTCCCACTTTTTTGGATGAGGTTGCTGTGAGGACCATCTAACAGGGAGCCCAGATGCTTTGACTAGGATCCGACAGTGTCTTTTATTTACATTCCCATTTGCTTCCCTGGTTTTGGTCCTCCCAGTTACCCCACCACCCCCTGACCTAACCCTCTTCCTAGTAGTGATTATCCACATCTACTAGTGCTCTGTTCAGAATAGCAACAGTTATTTAGCTTGGCATTGATGAGGCTCAGTCATTGAAGGGAGCTCTAGGACCTAGAGATGGTGCTCCTGTCAGCAGCTTTCCTGTGAAGTTTCTGTGAATATTCATGAGAAATCAGTTTGGCTTACTCAAGAGGAGAACAACTAGGTGAAGATCTGTGGGAGGCATCTATTCTTACACAGGGTCTGCCCCAAACTTGTCCCCAGACAAACATTATAAGTCATCATATAGTTGTAGAATGTGGTTTTCTTTTTCTTCTGTAATAGACAGCCCATGCTTATAAACCTCTTAGAAGATGAGCAAAAATGAGAAGGCTTCATGTCAATTGTCAGTTATACCTCCCATGGCACTTCAGTAGTTCTCAGAGCATCTGATACAGGAATGGGGGGCAGAATAGGGTGTGAGAAGAGTATACTAGAGAAATACCGCAGCATACTTGTCTGGTATATGGCATCCACTCAGCACTCCCAGAACCCTGGCTGATACTGTATTGCTGTTCTTGCATTTCTGGGAAGACTGAACAAATGTTTTTTTTCTGGGATGGTGACCTTTCTTATTTTGTCCAAATCTGGTTTTGGGTTGTTTTGGGGTTGTAGGTTGTTTTGTTTTGTTTGGTTGGTTGGTTTTGGTTTCGTGGGTTTTTTGTTTGTTTTTTTGGGGTGGTTTGGTTTTGTTTTGTTTAAATTTATAGTGTCAATATCTCATTCTTAAGTGCTCTAGACAGAGCCGCCATTAAATACACAAAACTAGGATATTTTTCTCATCAGTTTCGTGTTTATTCAGCTTGAATTTCCCAGGTGCTTTTATTGTTTAGTCACTCAGTCTCCTGAGGTCCTGCAGTCCTCCAAAACTCTCCTTCCTCTTTACTATTTCAAGTATTGTTACTTACCCAACTTCCATGATTAATCTTTCATTGACATCAGCTCAAAATTCTGTTCTTAGCAAAGCTGGCTTGCTGTCTATTTTCTTTTTATTTACTTTTCAGTATATAAATATATATATATATTCAGTAGTAATACCTGTACTCAGACTGAGTACAGAAAGTAAAATGTCTTATATCAGTGGCATTTCTCAGTGCAAATTTTTGATTGTTGTGTTGTTCCCTGCTCCACCCCTCCCCTCCTTTAAACTGCTAGGCTATGCCTGGTACAGTCTCCTGAATGCTGTCTCTGCAAAGACTACACCTCTTCATGTCCTTATTCTCAGTGCTGCATTGTCACACACCCTTTTTACCAATTTTTCATCTTCCTAGCTGACTATTTTTGGACTTCTGTCTTAATTAGCTTCATTTTTGTCCTAGTGGTGTATGACTGTATCATTTGTGCCTTCTTTACATCCCAACCCCTCCTTGATAGAAAGGCTCTTCGCCGCGGAGGAAATCCAACAGCAAGCAAGCCATCTCCCACAGTAGCAGAAGGATTTTGTAAATAAAATATGGACACTTTGTCATAGTGTCAGTAACCATGTAAATTTATCAGGCATTACTCTGGGGGACTCTTCCTCTCTGTCAAACTGAAGTATTATTCTGCTTGTAAAGCAGTAACATTTGTATTTTTAACAAGGTTTTGAAGATAGAATAAAATAACTGAAGGGGCTATAAAGGTCTAATTTATAGATGCTTAGGTTGCCGCAAATATAAAATGCACAATTTTGTAGTGAATATTGTAAAAATACATCTGTATCCCCAGATATATGACTAATGAAATATCAGCAAAATCAAATGAAACCAAAATAAAAAACAAAACAAAACAAAAAAAAACTTTCAAAAAAAACCCAAAGCAAAACAAAGCAAAAAACCCCAAACAAACAAAACACAACTAATAATGGATATTTTATTGGACTAGACATCCATATGCACCACATTGGATTCATTTTTGGTTTTACTTGGTATCCTCTGGAACTATTATTTGTGATATGATTTTCACAAAGACTGCCCTTGCTGTGCTTCTTTAAATCCACTGTGGATTTCAGTATTGGGCAGATGTTCAGGGGCACACAGACATAGTGCCACCTTCTCGGAGGTCAGCAAAGACGCTCTCTTATTCCTCTGATTGCAGTAGTGTTTAAATAGTTTTTTTATATCTACCCTTTTCTGATCAATGCAGGACCTAAATAACTGTCTGTCTATAGCAGTTGTTAAAAGTCCTCTGCTGTTTATGCTTTCAGACTCTTGAGATGTCTTCAGTATTCACATAACCTTGTTTTCTGCCTTTCTTTTAAGAAAGATGTGTATAGGAGGTATACGAGACATATAGTTATAACTTGCCCATTTCAATAAAGTTGGTTATTGAACTTGGGGCTTCAGGCACACACTCTTAGAAACTGTCTTCAGTGGCAACAGAACATCTGATTATATTGTGGTATTAGGTGTCTTCAACTAATTAGACATGTGTCAGCTTCTTTAATTTTCTACTAGTAGTTTATTACTTCATTTATAAATTCCACATTTTTCATGATATTGCTGTGTTTTTCTTCTTAAGCAGAGATATTTATTTGTAAATTCATGTCACATAGAATGACAATCATGTTTGCATCAATTAGACTAATTGAGAGCAAATTTGCCACATATGTTAAGATACTAACTTATTAATGCAACTATTTTATTCAGACTTCATAAAAAAAGCCTTGAAGTCATCAAAAGTCAACTGAAAAAGAAAAACAAACCTCCACCTGCTATAATTTTGGGGGGAAATGGAAGAAAAAAATATCTTCTTACATGTCTTGTGCAGTAAAAAGAGTATGGGAATAAAACCACAAGCATTGTGAGTTGTGGGCTATCTGGCAGCCCCTGCTAGTTGCTGTGGTTTGTAACTCATATTTAGATTTAATGCTTTGTAGTGCTACGTGGAAAAGAGTAAATAAAGATCTCGTGTTTCATAAATGAGTAAGAAATTGCATTAATCCACATAAATCTGAAATCAGAAGCTACATATCTGATAAAATAGAAAACAGTTGCAGCATCTTTATCACTGCTTTTTAAGTAATTATAGGCTAGTCTGCTTTCTGTATTCACTGTAGCCTGGGTATTTTTGTGCTGTGCTACAGACTGACAGACATGCCAAAGAGTTTACACACATCAGAATAAGATAAAGGGCTCGCTCTTTACTCAGTGCTTTATCAGCAGCTCTTGCAGAAAGAGGAATTGCATGTTTGCAAAAGTTGATAAAACTGTGATTATTATTTACACTGCATTGGGCATGACGAATGAAAACAGCCATCTGATTTGGGGGTTTAATCTATTATCGCTTTTTTCAGTTTTTAACTACTTTGAATGACAGAAGCAATGACTAGCTCAAAAAAGCACTATCTCCAGTTCACAGAAATATTTTTGTCTTCTCAATCCACAAAATTTACATTGTGTATTTCTACTTTGAATCAAATGAATTTGATTTAAAACTTCCTTTTGACTTCAGCTTCAAAGTAGAACTTGAAATGCTGAGTACCTTATGGATTATGTCAGCATCAGGAAATAATGAGAATTAGAAAGAACAAATCCTATCCTTCTTCCTATTTGTCAGTTAGGTTGAATAAAATAAAAGTTTGGGTTTGATTTAAAATTTTAATGGTGGTTTTAGTGGAGCACTTATTCTGAAATTGAAGAAATACATGTAACAGATCTTTTAAGCGGAGTAAATCACCTTTGCTAAAGTCAGGCTTAAGCTATATAAATTTCTTATTTTTAGGGGAAAAAAAAAATGGCATTTTTAGGGCAAGTAATTAAATGAGAAGGACAAAATGTGCAGAAGGGTTGGTCTGTTTTCTCAAAGCTGAAGCCCAGCATTTTATCAACATGTCACAAAGCAGCTGCAGTTTGATGAGTTGGGTTAGGCATTCACCATGACATCTCTCAAGCTGATGCTAAAGTTTGGGTAGTCTTTGCACGTGTATTGTGTAACATCTCTGTCACAGTCTATAAGCAAAAATAATGAGCTGATTGAGGAGTGTGTGGGGATATGTGCCGCAATTTGCAGTTTCAGAGGCTCTCGCTCTTTTTGGCATTTTTGGACTTGCTTTATGTCATTTGTTGCTATTTTACTTAAGTATATCATTCCAGTTTTTAATATCATAGAATCATAATTCACAGAATGATTCAGCTTGAAAGGAACCTTAGTGATGATCTAGTTCCAACCCCCTGCCACAGCCAGGGACACCTTCCACTAGACCAGGTTGCTCAAAGCCCCGACCAGCCTGGCCTCAAACACTTCCAGAGATGGGGCATCCACAATTTCTTGGGGCAACCTGTTCCAGTGCCTTATCACCCTCACCATATAATATGGGGGAATATTTTTATATTTATATATAAGCAGATAAGTATAATGTGTTTAAAAAGACCAGTGCTGTTTCTCTTCCAGTTATGAATACACTGAAATTAAGTATTTTCGATTTAAGACTTTTTGGAGGATTCATTGAGTCTGTTCAACTAGTTGCAAGACTCAGATTTGGTTTGAATAGTCATAACCATTGCATTAGCTTCAGAAATGAACCCATTGGAAAAAGGCAACTCAAGTAAGATGTAGTGGGAAAACATATAATAGTCTGTGAATGCACTGTAGTCATCTTCTGTGTCTTCCAAAATAATTGATCACATTTTGAGCTTTTCATTGTTTTTCCTTTTGCAAATATGCTTGGATGGACAATTATTCTTTCATAAAGTAGACTGAGCAAAAACAGTATTTGAGGATAGTTGCTCTGACAAGAATTGAACTACGTTTTAACCATCATGAACCGTCAAATTGTTTGGAGAGTCTTGTGAAAGGCAGAGCCAGCTGCTGGATGGAGGGATGCTGGGTATGGTGAAGGCAGAGCAAGGGCAGCACCTGGCACTGTGCTCCTACTCTGCTCTTGACCACAGAGAACATTAACACCATGTATTTTGCTGTGGGATCACCCATCACAGAAGTAATTTAACATTAGGATAGGCAAAAAAAAAAAAATCTACTACAAGGAAGACAAGAGCATACCTTGCAGACGGGACCTGGAGGAGACATGCAATGCATATTCATGTCTTCCCTCTGTATTTCTTTGCAGATGTTGGGAGAAACTCTTTTTACTGTTTGTGTGAAAGGAGGAGTGATTTAGGAAGAAAGGCAATATGCTGGTATTCAGGAGACCACTGCTTTTCCCTGAGACTTAGGGGGTGACATTTAACAAGTAATCTTGTCTTTTTGCCTCTAAATGTAAAATGAGAATAACAGTATTTCCAGATGGCACAGGGATGCCCTGAGGTTTAGAAACTGAAATGCTAAAATGATAGGGAATGCAAAAGGTAGGAGTGGTTAGCACAAAGTACACAAGACTTTCGTGGCTGAGGAGAGGTGGGATTATGGTCTTATATCTTTCTAAAGTGGCTAGTTTTGGAAAGGACTGGAATCTTTCTGAAAGAAAAGTTCAAGTTCTGCAGATGTAACAGCACTGAGTTTGAGCCATACTGCTGGAAGCAATAGCTATGTGAGTGTTTCATGATATTTTTAATGGGATCCATGGTGGTGTATCATTTTAAGTTAATGCTCAGGTAGACCAATACTTGGATGCCACCACTGTAGTGATAGAATCAAACAAACAACAAATCCAGTGTCCTGATGTCTGGTTGAAAATGGATAAAAAAATAATGAATGTGTACCTAAACCCATGAGTTATTCTTATTTCTTGCATTACTGAAATAAGATAGGAAGAAAATGATTATTTTTTCTTTTTTCTTTTTTTCTTTTTTTTTTTTTTGTATTTTATTTAGTGCATTGACAATGCCTGTATTTTAAGTCTGGGCAGTTGTCTGCATGTTGGTCAGGTCATGTATAATTAATAACAGTCTTCTCAAAGATTACTGTTTTGTTATTGAAAAGATGGAACTAATGGATTAAAAAAAAGGACAGAATGGATGAAAGGGAGGATGAGGTGATGATTACATGTGCATGCATTTGTTACAGTCAGTTGGCATGAAGGGTTTTGTTTGTTTTGCTCAAACTAAAATCTGAGGCAAGTGACATTACTGGGTACTCTACAGTGGATTGGAGTGTTTTGAAGAAGTACAAGCATGCTGATGGCATCAGGTGATACCTGTGTTAGAGGGAGGGAAAAGAATCAAGAAAACAGCATAATATCCTTTAATATATGAAACAATTATTTTTTTGTTTTCCTTAGCAACCCTAAAAAAAGAGGCTATCTCATCTAGGAAAGTACATGATATGTTGTTGTTTCAGAGACATTATGAGGTATATATTTGCTAACTGTGCAGGCTATATTTTTTATAATTGAAGATTTTTATTTTATTTTCTAGTATTCTATAAGTCATAATTCTGAATCTGGATTTAAGTTGGACTCCGTATGCAGATTTTAATATTGTTTTAAACAAATTATGTAATAAAATTATTTTAGCTTTTTTTTTAAGTGTAATGTCTTCTCCTCCCCTAATATGGTTGCGATGAAGAGAAAAACTTTTGTGCCCAATATAAACGTATCTGTATATCTGAATCAAATAATCTATGGTCAGTATTGCCATCTGATTAAAACTGAATATAGTAGTGCCCTTTGGGGAAAAGAAACAGATTGATTTATAGCACTAAGTCATGTCATGTAGTGCATATTCATATTGTCTAGACCATATACTGCTAATAGCAACTGTGTTGACCTGAAAATTAAATTGCCCTACAAATTTATAATCTACCATTTACCTGCAAGAAACTACAGCATGTTGCAGATCCTGTGAGCCTGTGTTCTCTGACAAATGTTACCTTCTATAAGAGATGTGCAATATTAATTTCCTTTGTTCCTTAACCCTATCGTTAAGAGCTGGCAAAGCTAACTACTTCTACATTATTCCCTCAAAAGCATTCCTTAAAGCACCATTGCCTATCTCTGGTATTAAAATATTCTGGAAGTCATCTTCATAGAATCATAGAATGGTTTGGGTTGGAAGAGACCTTAAAGATCATTCAGTTCCAGCCCCCTTGTCATTGGAGAGGTGCTCCAGCCCTCTAATCATCTTCATGGCCTCCTCTGGACTCACTTGAGCAGGTCCACGTCCCTCTTGTATTGGGCCCCCAGAGCTGAACTCAGTACTGCAGGTGTGGGACTTACCAGAGCAGAGGGGCAGAATCACCTCCCTTGATCTGCTGAACACGCCCCTTTTATTGCAGCCCAGGATGCAGTTGCTTTCTGGGCTGTGAGCGCACCCTGCTGGCTCATGTTCAATTTCTCATCAGGCAACACCCCCAAATCCTTCTCCACAGGGCTGCTCTCAGTCCAATCTGTGTCCTGCCTGTAGCTGTGCTTGGGAATGCCCCAACCCAGGGGCAGGACCTTGTACTTGGCCTTGTCGAACTCATGGGGTTGGCACTGGCCCACCTCTCAAGCATGTAAAGATCCCTCTGGATGGCATCCCCTCCCACGTGCTGACCACACCACACAGCTTGGTGGTGTTGGCAAACTTGCTGAGGATGCAGTCAATCCCACCACTGTCTGTGCCACTGACGAAGGTGTTGAACAGGATCAGTCCCAATACCAGCCACTTATTTTCCTTAAATACTTTGTATTGCAAAAGTAACTCCATATTTTATTGACATATGTATAAAATTGCAATAATCTACTTTTTGGCATCTCTATGCAAAAATGTTTAAGTGACCATATTTTTGTATGATGATGGTTTATGAAGTTCATAATGCATGCATCAGGCAGTCCTAGGAGGGTGGAAGGTTGTATGCTTTTGCCTTTGAAAGGTGGTTAAATGAGGCAAGTAGTACAGCCTAATTCAGCCACATCATTTTCCCCACAGCAGTTCTTTTAGTCCACATGCTTGCTGGGATGCCTATTGTTGCTGGAATTATGCTTTAATTTTAACAGTGGATTACTTAACTGCTTTGAAGTAAATAACTGGGTTTGATTTACAGTTTCAGCAGATTTATAAGAAGCTTTTGACTGTGTAGTTAAAAAAGGAAAAATAAAAAGAGAGACTGTTACAGCTATCTACCTCTATAAATCTGTCTTTATTGTTCAGCATGTATGCTGGCTACTGGGACCCCATTGCAAGTTTACAGTCACTGGGCAATGTGTTTGAAACTCAGCAATGCAGAAATTAGAAACGATACGGTTTTCAACTATTCCTGCTTGTTTCTGACATGAGATTGATGTCAGAAATTTCACTTGTAAAAATCTTGATACTCAGAATTAAAAGACAGGGCCATTCATAAGGCCCTTATTTCATTGCTCCACCGTTCTTTCCTTACTTGTTTAACCTGTTCGCCTCACAGCCAAACACATGACTGAAGACCCAGGAACAGAAAATTTCACTCATTTTAGAGAACTCAGTGAATTGTGTGGTAGATCATTCTATGACATGAGTAGAATTACAAATATGCTAGAGAATTCAGAATTGGGTTTTGCTACCCTGGTTTGAAATTCCTGGCAAGGGCACAGGCCCAAGCATACCTGGGGTCCACCATCATCACATTTCTTCAGAATACTCTGTAAACCAAGGGATTTGCTAGAAGAGGAAGATGCCCTTTCTTGTTCTTACTGTTCTGTAGATCCCAGGGCTCCCAATGTGAGGAAGAAGTTTTATCGTTAAACCTACATTTCTCTCTCAGTACCTGCTCAGTGTTCAACCTCAGTCAATATACCAGAGCTTGTCTATCTTAATAACAGTTTGTTACCTGACTTACATCTGTAGTAGCATGCCTCATAGCAGCCTAAGGAACTAAGCTATAAAAACTTGAAAATGTCTAGCTTTTGTAGAAATAGAAGTGTCCAACAGAACTATTGCAAGGGAAGGAAGGTGCAGGTAGAACAGGGCCGCCAGGTGGGCTAAAACGGCGTTTTGAGCAAAGCAGCAGACATACACAGCGATCTGCTGAGCTGCTTAATATGCTCCAAAACTGTCTTCTATTGACCATATCTTATCATCAGTGCCCAGATAATAATTCATAGATGTGAGGATTGACAGGGATTTTGTATGCTGAAGTGTCATAGTCTTCATGGACTCCTTCAAATTGTATGAAAATGCTAATTTTAACTCCTAAATTGTGGAAAATTTCAGGTGTTAGATCTCTTCTGGACAAGTGGCTGCATCCTTTAGGATAAAAAGTCTAATTCGAAATAGAGAAATTTCCATATAGAATAAGTCCCTAAATGTGTTGTTCTCTTCTGTGCCTATTTGGAGGCTGAATGTTTGAATCTCTTGAGTGACTGGATAAACTGCCTCTCTGAGGGACTAGGTGTCTTTGTGAGCTATCAGGATGCTTTCATTAAGTATTCATAATATTTAGATTAAGCACATATTTTTGAAAACTCTTCAGCTTGGGGAAACTGCTATTGTCTAAATGTTCATTCACATTTGTAGATTTTTAAAGCGGTATCTTCTAATATCCTGTAGGGTTGAAAGAATAAAAATCGTATTTTCAAAACTAACTCATTGTATTGAAATTTAAATTGTGTTACTCAGCAACTAAGAGTGAAGGCTTTTTTTTTTTTTTCAGGAACATGAAGTCTGGGTGCTTTAAAGTACTTATTTAAATTTATTATGATTTAGGTTTTGCATTATAAGCTTTACAAACTAAGAAGGCTGATTTAATTCAAAGGAATTAGATATTTGAGGATGAGTCATTTGAAAAAGATAGATGGATATTTTTCATTTGATTTTTCATTTTTAAATATATGCAATAATCAGTCAGAACATGGCTGTTGAAAGTTTGGACATTAGTGTGCCTAACTTACTGAATGGTGACATTTTTAATAAAAATCATATTTTGTAAATGGCATTGCAGACCTAATTATCTCAAATTGCTGTCAGTAGAAGGGGCACAGAAAAATCCATGCAAGCTTAACTTCCCTAAGTCATTGTGTCAGTATAAGGTTGTCTGGGATACTAATCAGGAACGTTACTCTCAGAACAGAGGCACAGCAAAAGCAGTGCTTCTGCAAGATTTCACAGCCTGTCATTTAGCATGTTTTAACTGCTGTTTACCTGATCTCACCATTACTGGGTATTTTAGAAAAAGAAAGGTTTGCTATTGTTTGTCTTGTTATTCAGAACTTGCCTTTTTACAGGTGGAGGCAAAATGCCTATCTCCAACTTGCCTGCTATTGTTCTTTGGAATAAAATTTGTTCCTTTATAAATACATAATTTTATATAGAATTTTTTTAAAATAGTAAATTAAACTAAGCAACTCTGTCCATGCCTGGCACTTTTAGCATTTGTCTGCCTTACACAGTTTACAAAGCCGCTCCTGCTAAAGTCTCAGCTTTCAATCAAAAAATTAAAGCAGCTTTCTAGCTGTGGAGAAGTAAAATGCATATATGTGGGGGAAAAATCCCACCCTGAAGTCTGAGAAAACAGGGAAAGTTAAAATACGTGTCAAAGATGTTGTCCATTTTTACTTATTTTTTGCATGATCACATTTTTCATGGGTTTGGCTTCCAGATTAGGTGTGGTTTGTTGTTTTTTTTCACCTTTGTTTCTGTCCGGTTTGACTTGACAGGAAGCAGGAGACACTTCTTTAGTCAAACTACAGTGAAGCAAACTTACTCCACACTGGTTTATGAAAGCGAGTCCCAGAGGCAAACAGTTACTGACATAGCGGGTTGTAGAGTAAGAGGGTGTGGACATGCCTAGGAGATCTGCAGATCTGTTGTCCTGGCCTTTGGGGGACAGGGGACCAGAAGGTGACTCTTTCTGGCACAAGGCACTTAAGCACTACCACCCTTCCACTCCTATATTGCACTTCCATTGGGGACTATACTGACATCTTCCATGTGTTGGGATGCTCATTACAGAAATGTTAAGCTCCTGAGAGTTTTATTACAATGATCCTCTCTTGTTTCTCTGAAACATTTATTCCCCTAGCATATGGCAAACCATCCAAACAACTGTTGCACAATCCTCAAAACCATCATGCTTGTATAACAAAATAAATTAAACAAGTGACTCATAGCCAACGTGACTACCTGTGACAACACTGAGCTGCTATTTGTAAAGTGGAAAGTTTTCTGTAAAATAAACACTTAATGTTTTGGTGCATCCAGAGATGCACATTCTTCCCCCCCACAACTGTGGTTTCAAGGCTGCATTTATGGGGAATCAGTACCTGCCCACATGTGCTCTTTTATTGAAGATACAACCAGTGTTTTTTAAAACCACTTCCTCTTCTTTCATCTTCCTCAAGCAAGCCCAGAATACAGCATGAAATTCCTATGTGGAAGTTTGGATGTTACATTAATTCAGAAGGTACAAATATGGGTTAGTACCTTTTTTTTTTAGCTTTTTAGGTAAATCAAAATAGTTCTGCCTTTAACATCAACTTTTGCAAAAGCAAAAAAATCACTTTGCAAATAAAAAAAAACCCCAACATGTTGGGTTTTTTTAAGCATTTTCAAAAATATACATTAAATTTGGGAAAAGCAATAGGCACTGAATTATTTTCTCTCTGTATGTATATATATACACACAAAGAGAGGGTATATATATGTATATACATATACATGTGTATATATACACACGTGCGCACACATATAGTGGCCCAAACCCATGCTGAAAGTGAAAGAATGAATCATGGTTTGGATTTCTTATAGTGAACGTCAATGAAATTGTCGCACCTTGAGTCTTGAGTAGATTTCCAGGTTCCTTTAGGCAGTCCTCATTGCAGTCATGTTCAGAGCAAGGAAAATTTTGAGTATGTAAGGCAGTAGAAGCTAAGTTCTTTCCCTTAAAATGGAAAGAAGTTGTGTATGTATGTTTTTCATTACTAACTAGAAGCATATGGAGACTGCAATGAAGATTTTTAATTTTAATTATATTTCATCCAAAACCATTATCCAGTTTACACAGAAGTTTCTAAAAAAAGACTCTAACTCCTATGAAGTTCCACTGAGTAGTTCGCTTAGGTCATTTCTCGCATTAAAAACAAGGATTGCTTTTACTGAAGTGTACAAATGGAGAAAGCTCACTAATTTTTCTGTTCCTAGCCTTTCTTCAACATCTTCAAAATGAAATCTGTTAACATAATACTGATTCTAGGAGGCAGTATGTGTGCTGAATCCTGGGTTACAACAGTAGTATAAATGCAAGAATATGGTGCAGCTTTTTCCTGTCTTCTGTTAATGGAAGTCTTCTTGCGCAAGTCTTGATTGAAACTGAAATAAATGTAGTAATGCATACAGTGCAAGATATATGTTTGAAAATTAAAGTGAAAGGAGACAGACATTCAATGTGTCTCTCATTTTCATAAAGTATAGTTTGGCCATAAGACATATTTCCAGTACCCTCTGAAGATTTAGGCACTCTCATATAAAATTGTTATTTTCTCTAAAGGTATAATAATATTTATGTGTTTTAAAAATAAAAAAAGTATCATACTAGTCATGCTTTTGCTAGTACCCAGGGTCTACATAATGTCATTAACTAGTAGAATTTAGTCTGTATGATGTCTTAACTATTCTTTATGAAGTCCTTCAGAAGAAATCCTAGTTTTTAGAATGTAATAAAGGAAGGATGATCACATTTAGCAGAAATGCTTCAAGGAAACTGTTATTTATATAGGAAAAAAACCTCAAAAATATATACAAGATTGCTCAGAATAAATATGTGTGTTCTCCAGGGGTGATACTTCTTTTAGGAAATCAAAACTGTATAAATGAAAGAAAAAAAAAATATAATTACTTTAAAGATATGAGTGGTCTAGACTTCTGTACATACTGGGGTTTAATATATGAATCCAGAAATAGGCATGAAATTAATTCAGTAACTTCTTAAGTATAAGAAGTTATATATATTTTAAAAGTCCCCAGTGCAGCCCAAATTTTATCTCTGTGGTATACAGCACATTCAACTTGTGTGATAACTGGAGCACCATTCAAACAGCTTAATGCATAGCTGCTAGGAAAACCACAGAGAGTAAAAGTCTGATTCATAAAAACTGTTATCTGCTGGCGAAGTGGATTTTTCATGTAGAATATAATTTTATGGGGGAGTGAACTTGAACAGTTCTTTGTAAACTTCTCTTGTGAGAAACTGGATGTGTCCAATTCACTGCAGAGTACATGATACAAAGAAGTCAAAAACCAAGTGGTATCTGCAGTACACAACATGTTTGTAACTGTTAAATGTACATGCATTGAATGTGTAGGTTGATTACTAGATTACAGTGATGTATTGCCCCAGAAGGTCTATATTTATTCTTCATGTAGTGGGAGATCTCCATTTCAGGCAGTAAGCTTGTGAAGAAAAATGTGAATTAATGTGTCACTTTTTCTGAAAACTGACAGTAAGTCTTTAAGCATAGCATGCTTTGTAAGGAACAGCTTTATAAGGAATGGAGTTGTAATGAGCTTAAGTCTCTGTAATGGCCTGCATGGTTGGTACCTCCATGCCCTTCCCAAAGGCAATCTTATTGGGAGGGGAAATTGGGTAAATAGGTGTTAAAAGCCACCAATGCCTTCTGAAGCCTTAGACAAAAATATTATGGTGTGAAATTCCTTCTGGATGTCTCTCTTTCCTGTACTGATAAGCAACCTCAGTTTTAACTCATTGATGTAAATAGTTATCCCTAGTATGACCTTCATTTAATAACCTTTGTTTTCCATATAAAAAACCTGCTTAGTTTCATTTCTTCTGTTACGTTAACAAATAAATAGGGAAGAATAGAGCCAGCATTTTATAAATGTGAGCATTTTTATGCTAACAGATCTAATAATCTGTGTGCGACATGCCTTTCATATATATATCACATTTATGTATAAATAGGTACTTTTCACTCATATTAAGAAGACAACAGTACCCTCTTCCAGTTGGCTGCTCCTTCAGCTTTCTCCTTTTCATCCATTTCCCAATGTATAGCAGTCTCCCAGAACTCTTGTTGCAGGAATTTATTTACTAGATTTATCCCTACAAATATTTAAAATTGAATCCCTTTCATCCCAATTTATAAATAATATTTTCAGAAATACTTCTATTACATGAAAGCCTATCTTCAATTTTCAAAAGTCTCATTGAATCAGTGAGCCATAAACCTTTAATTCCATTAATCCAGCTCCTGAAAATGGACAAGCGGACACATTGAAAATGCTTAAACTATTACTGATTTATAGTGGGACAGCGGTTTTTTCTTATGGTTTTTAGAGCATATCCTATATTTTATTTGGACAAGATAAAAATCCCACGCTTTTCCTCCCTACTGTCTAAAATGCATTAGTACTTACATTATGTTTCCTAGTGCACCTGACATTGGCCTCCTCTGGAGGTTGGATACGGGACTAAATGGAGCATTTCTTTATTCTGGCTCAGCATATCTTTGTAATAGGACCATCAGAAGGAAAGAGTCATAATATTCGCTTTGAATTAAAAGGAAAATGGATAGCACAAGGGAAGAAATCTGATCTAGTAGAGACAGCAGTGAACTGTGTAATGGGACAGCTGAGATGGAATACAGCCACTATTCCTGGTATTTTATTGAGTAAATCTTGTTTATGTTACCTGCACTTTGAAGGACAATGCATGAGTCTCCATGTCTGTGTTAAATATTTAGAAAATGCATGACTCATAAGCACTCAGTTATTGTCAAAAACTTAATGACTACAATATTTTTCTGACTCAAGTTTACTTTACATTCTCCAATGCAGTGTGTATGTGATCATACACCACAGTTGGAGTGCAGAAAAATAGCCTAAAAATTAGACTTTCTGAAAGAAAATTGAAATTAAAAAAAACCTACTATGTGAAATTTTATCTTCTCACATCTGGCTTCTCTCATCATGAAAGAATTGCAACTTATGTTGGCAGTATTTTGAAACTATTGTAATATAATAAATATGTATATTTTACAGTTTTTAAAAACCCCACTAATATTTAACATTGAAAACATTTAACAGAAATATTGTTATAGTTGTTTGTTGTTATATTGTTATGTTCTTATGGTATTTGAGTTTTTCTTCATTTAAGATTAACTAATGCTGTCTAAAAGGCTAATAGGTATTAATACAGTGCTGTCAACAAAAATAGAAAGTAAAGAAATCTTATTTATATTGATAATGTTATGTTCTTTGCACTTCTTTATATGTGGCTTACTATAACAGTAAGGCTATCTTTGGCCAGGTAGCTTGACTTAGAAGGAAAATGCAGGATTTAGAAGACATTTATGAAAAGTGGTTCCAAGATCCCACAAGAAAAATGACTCTTAAAACATCTGCGTTAGGTAGTTGTGAAGCTGCCGAAGCATCTCGAGAAAGGAAGGAGATTTCCTGGCATCATTAAGAAACATCTTTATACAAGTATCATGCAGATAGTTACTTTAATGTTCCTCACCGTGGCAGTTGTGTCAGAAATCTGGCAGCATTGAAATTTCTCAGAACTACAAAAAAAAAAAAAAAAAAAGAAAAGTAATTTAAATGAGAATGAACACTTGCACATGCCTGTAGCTGTTACACACAATGGTCTTAGACATGCCTATCTACCCCCAGCTTTTTTAGATCTTCTCTGAGCTATTAACTATCTGGTTTTAGTCCCCTTTAATCGCAACAAATAAACTTTTATAAGCTTTATCAGTGTGGCATCCTCATGGTTAACAGAGATCCCTAAACACTAACTTCAAAACCTGAGTGGCTTCAGAGGCTACCTGCCCGCCACAGTCTGCTGCCAGCAGCATTGCGTACCCCTGTTTCACAGATGCATGATCATTCAGTGATGTTGCTTCTGAATATGGCCTAAAAAAATTCACCATGACAAACTTTAAAATATTTAAGAGAGCTACAGACAAATCTGTATCTTTCATGCCCTTGAAGTTGCAATCAGACTTTTGTACTTTTAAAGGAAAAATTCTCTCCAGCCAATATTTGTGTGTTGAGAATGGGATTCCTTGTTATATACAACATAATACATGTGAAATCAGCATGAACTCTCTGAGAAGAGCATCTGCTCTGTGGAGCAGCTAGTAGTTCAGTTATTTGTATTACAATTGCACTACTGAGCTGTTTTTTTTTCCTTCCTGTTTTCTGGCAGATGTACAGCAAATAGCAATCGACTGGATCACTGGAAATTTTTACTTTTTGGATCATGTCAGTGACAGGATCTTCGTTTGCAACCAGAATGGATCAGTGTGTATTACCCTCATCGAGCTTGACCTTAACAATCCTAAGGCCATAGCTGTTGATCCAACATCAGGGTAAGATTATTTATCTGTATTAGGTTTTATTTTATATGATGTGTGCTTGTCTGTGACTGCATATAGTGTATCTGTTTCATTTAGGTGTTTTATAAACTACTTTTTCATTGCTTTATTGAGTTACTTGCAAAGTTGCTCTAACCAAACAATGATGTGTAATGAATCATAGCAAGTAAGTTAACTGTATTAATTCCAACGTGTTCCTTGCATCTTGTTGAAATGGACTCAAAAATGAAGAAACAGTTTTATCCCTGCTTGTCATAAGAATTTCTTTTACCTCTGTTTTTCTGTAAATTGTATTTCCAGCTAGAGTACATGGAAAAGGAACTTTTGAGGTTTTTTTGTGCTGTATCCCCTCAGTTGCAGGAATATTGGAAATGTTTTTAACAACTTTAATTACATAAAAAAAAATAGAAGAATTTTCACTCTGCTTTAGAGGGTGAGCTGTAATGGTAAAATTAAACTGTATTTGCTTTTCTTTTTCTATAGATACATTCAATGTCATCTGGGAGTAAAGCCTTGCTTAAAGTACAGGGTACTAAAAGTCTTCCATTCTATAACAGCTACCAGCTGAGAAAAGTTTTCAAGTGAACGATGAAGCAAAAGCATAACTAAATCGGAATAGCATCAAGTTAATTTAGAAACTAAATTAGGTGAGGATTTTAGAACAAGGATTTTATTGTGGGTTTATTAGGCTGTAAGTGGTTTAGATTGAAATATGTGGTGGAATATGTCCTAAACTGCCATAAGCCCCTTCCCAGTAAATACAAAAATATTTACTGTAGAGCAGCTTGTCATCCATATGTGGACTTTTGTCACTCTTTATTTAAAGCTTGATTGAATATTAAGATGCATTATCACATGGCTTTAATTCTGACAAGAACAGCTTGCGTGTGAAGTTTACAAAGAAGTTTTATAATGTAATTCCTGAATATAGCTATATTTCTGTCTGCAGCAGATGGTGATCTTGGCTTCATCTGACTCCAGAGTTGTTGTAACAGAAAAATAAAAATTCATGTATAAATCGATTTTCTGCAAGTTCTGATCTGAAAGAACTTGAAGCTTTCAAATCTGCCATCAGCAGTCCTTTTCTATATGTTTGCTTCTATATACATTGCTGGATTTACTAGATAAATCCCAAGTTTGGTGTTAACTCATCTTACCTGTCAAGGATGTAAGAATTTTTACCCAGCCCTTTGGGTTCTGTGAGGAAGGGTGGAAGAGAAGAAGAGAAATTTTTTCCTTCATTTGTTATCTGTTAGCTATAAACCATTCTTATCCAGATAGTTGCCTTTTTCAGTGCCACATGCGAGAGTAATAGTGTCTGTTGTAGCATATATCTAAGCTCTGGCTTGTAGGAAAGACCAAAAGTGATTATCATGTTTCACAGTGTGATTCTCCATGTAGCAATACCAATTTATTGCTGGGTGGAAAATTTTCTCAGAATACATGTTTTGCATTTCAGCAGCTATTTCTTTACTGGTTTTATTGGCTGTTTCCATAATTGTCTGACATATGTTGTTCTGTTAATTGGCTATCTGACATACATTTTAACTGATAAGCCCCAACTTATATATTCATTCGTGACTGGGTTTTGGTACAGAATGGAAAAAGTTAATCAAAAAGCATTCTGGCTATTTAAAAATGTTTTGTTACTTTTTTTTCCTTGGGTTTTTTTGTTTGTTTTTGGTTTTTTTTTCATTTTACTCTTTCATGCTAATAGTAGAGACATGTTTCTGTGTCAAATATTAGCATGATATTGCTGTCTGGGTAATTCACTGGTTTGAATTCATCGAAAGAATCACAAAAATGTCTGAATGTTTTTTAGATACTAAAAAATTGTTGCAAGTTGAGCAGTAAATGAGTGAGTTGCGTACATCTGTGTGTTCAATAGCTTCTTAAGGCAGTCGTGTTTATACAATGTAAGCATATGATTATAAATCACATTTTGGGTTTTATTTTGATTTTTAAATATGAAGCCCAGGCTGTTCTGGGACATTTGCTGTCCTGTAAGAATAACATATTAATGTGTTAAATGCTATTGCGTTGCATTTGCTCCTTTAACATGTAGTGCTATTAATGGTATGCTTGTTGGCCCTGTCATTCTTCTACAAGCCAAAGCTACATTCAGACAGAGAAGACCATTTACTATGCTAAGGAACACATTGCTTATCCACAAGCCTTTATGCCTATGATAAACTTCATATAGCAGCAGAAGGTGAAGCCCTCCTGTTCTTGCATGCTCACATCTATGCTGTTACGCATTTAGTTGCTTCATGATCCAGAAATTTTGCATTTATCAATAGAACAACGAAAGCACTAGTGAAAAACTTCTTAATTCTGAATGGGTACCCTCTCTGCACTCATGAATGTGTTTTGGGTGTGATTAATTTTACATCTCTGTGCCTGCAAGTTTTGTTAGATGTTTAGGGGTGAAGCTTTTATATATTCTTCTATGAGTTTACAATGGAACCTGAGCTACTAAGCTTATTTCTTATCATACAATGAATGAAAGAACTTTTGTTAGTCTTCTATAACTGAACTTTAAATTGAGAGAAGAAAGATTCTGCCATTCAAAAAGCTCTTGAACAAGCAAGGTTGTTACATTTCTAAGGTAAGTATGTTACGTTGCCTTACGATTTCATAATTTTTATCAACCTGAACTGTTTCATTTTTTGGTTATTCCAGACTATGTCTAATGGATTCCAAATCCCCCCCATCCCAAACAACGAACTAATAATTTGTCCAGTTAGAGAGTTTGCAGTATTAATACTAATCTGTTACACCAACTAATTTTCTGTTTAGAGTAGCACAGTGCAAGTATCAGATCTGTATTAGGGAGGCTGTTACCAGAGGGAATGGCTGTGTCTGCCTCCAGACTCACTGGTGAAAAATGTATTGAAGAAAAAGCTAGAACAAGGCTAGTAGGAAAGAAAGTGGCAATCAGAAACAAGAGATGGAGAATAAAATTTTTTTTGCAATAATATATCATCTATCAAATGCCTTTGAAGTAAGATGTCTGCAGTTCATAGTTTTGATAAATATTAATGTGGGGCTTCTTTTCTTCAGTGGTCAAGAAGCAGAAGCTATTATTTTTACTGGTCCCTGAAACTGGTGTAAAATCGATGATGGTGCTGATGACTGTCAACAAATACAATGACCATGAAAAAAACATGAGCTGAGTTAGAGCAATTTTATCTCTAGCTGAGGGCTTCAGTCTAGGTCTGCTGTACTCATGAGGAATGACTTTTTATAGGACTCCAGCTAGTCCTGCAATCAGCATGCATATTCATGAAACTTTGATCACCATGTGTATATGGTAGGGAAGGTAATACATTTAAAACTCACAAGAGCAGAGATAAGATTTAGGTTCTCTCCCAGCTCTGCCACAAACCAGCTAAATGTCTATAGACAAAGCATTTTATTTTCTTTATGTCTCTGCATCCCTTATAGTTACTAGAAAGCATAAAATGCGTATTGTTTCAATTATCTGATATTTGGATGCATTCAGGAACATTAGGAATTTATTTTGTAGAATGCACTTCTAACAGTGTACATCTGCATATTTATACTCTAAATATGCATATGTAATTATCTCCAGTGCTCAAGGTAAGTTGTTGCCTTCCACTGCATCACAGTGGCAGTGGAGAATGCATAGTGACATTTTATACAGAAAAATGCATTGGAGGAGGGAGATACTGCAGTTCCCTCCCAACAGGAGCACTTGAAATGTTCAGTCCTGATCATACTGCTTAGACATCAATGTGTAGTAATATAAATATCAGAGTGTCTTTATTTCAACTACGACCCATTTTCTATTTTCTTTGGGAATGCCAGGAAACAGGGAAAGGCAGGAACCGCAGATAGGGCTGTTGATTCAGGTGTATTACTGGTTCCAGTAACGTGCAGCTTGTAACAGTGGCTCATATACTGTTTAGGATGCCAATCATAATTTTCTACTATATTTTGTAGGCTTCTGGGAAAAGATGAATTTTAATGAGAGAATTTGATATGTGGAGGGTATTGATCTAGCACCTACTTACAAAACTGTTCCAAACATAAGGAGATGTGTAGAGAAAGAGTGCATAATGTGAGATTACAAAGAGGATGTGCAGAGCAAAGCTGGCATGTGGGAGGATGCATGGAGCAGTGTAGAGAAGTATTGGGAGCAAGGAAATGGTTTAGGTGCCTCCCACATAAATTACTATAAAAACAAGGCGTAATGGAGGAGGAGAAGAGGAGGAGGGAGAGAAGAACTGGAGAGACCAATTAGAGGCTGAAGTCATTGAAATTTGTAACTACTATTTAAAAGGTAGTAGTAACAATGAGAAGAAAAGATGTACTGCTAAAAAGATTTGCAAAAGGAGCAAGCTCACACTTTAATACTGCAACAGTGTGTGTCATGTAAATATTTGAATAAATCTATTAATTGGCTTTTCCTTCTGCTATGGTATAGAAATAAAAAAAAAACCCACAAGCTCTGCTTATTTCTTTCACACAACATTTGTAAATGCATACAGGAAGAGATTTTGATATGGTGATGTTAGAAGAACAGCATCTATTAATGTGTTACAGTGTTATGTACCATTTCCAACAGAAAAAAAAATAAAATAAAATAATATAATAATAAAAAAATTGTAGCATTTTAAGTTTCTCGTAGCAATCAGTTGATACCTTCCTGACAAGGAAGAAGTTTTTTACTGTGGCAGTGGTGAGGCACTGGAGCAGGCTGCCCAAAGAAGTGATAAATGCTCCATCTCTGGTAGTGTTCAAGGCCAGACTGGACAGAGCCTTGGGTGATATGATCTAGGGTGAGATGTCTGTGCCCATGGCAGAGGGGTTGGAACTAGATGATCTTAAGATCATTTCCAACCCAAACCATTATAGGATTCTATGATTTCCAACCCTAACAATTCTAAGTATTCTAAGCACAGATTTTTCTGTGGCTAAAATCAAAGCCGCAATATGAAAATAATAACAATTAAAAATGCATCATGGTATTTTTGAAACCCAGTAGGGAAATTTGTTTCAGTCTAAAATTTCAGAAAATAGGAAAAAGGCAGAAGTAAGATGACATTTTTGAAATGCAGCCTTCTGTATAAGGACAGAGTTGAGCAGTGTCTTTAAAATATCATATTTGACAGAAGATATAGAAAAATCATACAAAGAGATTTTTCTGCCTTGTAATGTTTTTCTTTTTACTTGTAAATTTATTCTGACATAATTCTTGTAGGTGTAAGAGGAAGAACTCAGAGGTTGGTCATGTGAACCCCGTTAGGCAGAGCAATTAGATGCCATTGCGTATCTTCTTGCTCAAGCTGTGTATAACTGTACTTCTGGGATGTTTGCATTTATTGGACAGATCAAGATGTAATGTAAGGTCCACTGAGCAGTGTACACTAAAAAGCTAAGGGAATGGGAAAGTTTTTACACATCACTGAATTCTAACTTTTCCTTGCCAGAGAGGTATTGCACAGGACATAGTGCCTGGGATGGAAAAGCCGTCCCAGAGGATGGAAAACAATCCTTAAGAGGTCAAAGAGATTTTCTTTTCTTTTTCTTTTTCTTTTTTTTTCTCCTCCCCTGTGAGGAAATAGAGTGAGGTTTGGGCTGATGAGGAGGTAGAGGCAGATCATTCCAAATCAACTTTTCTGAAAATAATTGTATTTTTTCTTATTTTCTGTATCTGTACCTTTAAAAGAAAAGAAATTATAAATACAGACATGATGGAGAGAGTTTGCATTTACCTTTTATTTTCCTTGAGTCAAGCACAATGTAAGGTAAAAGGATTGGTAACAAAACACATTTGCAGAATAAAGTGGGTTCCTGGGCTGCATCAGGAGGCATTTTGGGTTTCCCACAGATCCCCCTCTGCATTCAGAGGGTGAGACAGCGGGTGCCATGCTGGGACCCATTGAGGAGGAGAGCTGACACCCAGGTACTGGGTGGCACTGCTGGCACTTAGGCAAATAGCCATAGACTGGGCTGTGCATGCATTTCAACAGTTTGGGCCTCAGTGAGAGGATTTAAAGTATCTCTATTTTAAACCCCTACTTTTTTGATTGGTTTTGTTTGGGTTTTTTTTTTCCTTTTTTTTCTTTCTTTTTAAATTAGAAATGTTTGAATGATTTCTCCTATTTAGCTTGATGAGGGTCCCCATATTTGGACTGCAGACAGGCACAGCTCCCTGCTTCACACCTGTTCTCAGACAGTAGCTGGAGACAACGTGATGCCCACAGGCGTGCTCGGGTAGGCAGAGAGAAAGTCTTTGGCCTGACTTGGCAGAATGCCCTGACTGTGGGATAAATTGCAGTTGGATTTTGAGTGATTTCCCAAACAAGGAAAAGGGAGACAAAGTCAAGGAATTCATTAGCAGTGAAGAGATCCAGGGGAGGAAGAGAGCAGAAATTCAAAAAGCAAAGGAGGGTCAGACCAGTATATATTTTTCTTTATTTGCTTCGCTGTTACTTAGACAGGCGAGTCTTTCAGGGTAAAAATAAAACATCTACACTTACTGTCTGTTGCCTTTTTTAGCTTCTTTTTTCTCTGTTGTCTCTGAGCTTTATAGCAGCTACAAGGCTTGGGAGAGATCTCTGAGTCTTAATTATTATTTTTTTTTGGACTGATCTCAGATTAGTCACCATTTTCTGCTGATCAAAAAGGAGTGTTAGGCTCACTTTTAAACAGCAAAATTATTACTATTTTAATAACATGACATTATTAAAAAAGCTGTTTCATCTCATGTCACAAAGCATTTTCAAAAAGCTATAAGATACATATAAGACACACTTAAGTTCTAGAAAGTTCTAAAGGTGACCTGAAAAAGAATCTTCTTCATCTAAAAAAAAAAGCAAACCAAACAAACAAATAAAAGAAAACACCAAAACTTTGGAACAGCTAATCATAATAGGAAAATTTTCATTAAGAATTCAGATTTTGCTACTCCTCCTCCCCCTCCACAACCTCTTTCAGGCTATGAACAATTAGAAATGGTTTAATAGTGGAGCCAAAACAACTGAGAGGAGAAAAGATATTTAATCAGACAAAAAAAAAAATCTTTTCAAATTGTGTTTGCCCGTGTTGTCGTCACTTGGCTCAAATACGGGCTAAACATTTAGGAAAAAAAACCTATTTACTTTTTTCCACTGATCTCAGGTTTTCAGGAAACTGCTTCCAGTTCTGCGCTATTCCGTCTTTTTTGTTTTTAATTGTCGCTAACTAAACTGAGGCATAAAACCCAGCTACTTTTACATTTCTCCTGGACCTCATCTTCTTTGAAACTTACTTTCTTGTGCATCATTACATTTCTGCTCACTGAGAAATCTGGCTGGTATGAAAATGTTGGCAAATAAAGGTAAAAAGTGTTCACAGTCACTGACAAAACTGAAGGAATTAAAATTTCCAGCACATTAAGTAACTGCATTAAAAGAGAACTTGTTAACAACATCAGGTTATAGTTTAGGTCAAAAAGAATACTATAATTAAGATAATAAAAATAGTATAGGCCTGCATGTTTTCAAGTAACTATGTGAGTGTTTTTCCTGTTGAGTGTACCTTTTCATCAATCAAATATTAATCATTGATGACTAGCATTAATATCCAGTATCTGTATATACTTGAAGGTGCACTCTACTTGGAACTCAGAACACCTTTCATTCAAAGGAAAAACAGGTACTAATAGCAGTGATAGTCTCTGAGTGATTACAAAACTTTGTGAAAAAGTTGGCAAGGTGGACACTGGCAGGGTTAAGAATAGCTTACTGATATAATTATCTAATTGTCTAATTATTATCTAATAATCAGTACTGCTGTCTGGAGAATATAGCTAGTGTGATACTGATGAATCATCCACTGCAGCAGGAACTTAAGTAAGCTTTTTTTCATATGCAGCATGTGCCTTATAATGAATTTCATAGCTGTGTTGCTACTAGTAGTAACAATATCTGAGTAATGTCAATAATTATGGAAAAAGAAACCAGCACAGTTTTTTACAAAAATTGTTTAAAAACAAAACAGATTGTAAGTCAGTAAAGCTCTTTTCACTTATCAAAAGCTACCTTTTAGCTAGTGGGTCCAGAGGACCTTGGATACAGCATCGTGCCTCTCACTTGCTCAGGTTCTCCTGAACCCACCTCAAGGATTCAGCTGTTATCTCACTACAGCATCTTCATTTCCCCAACTTGCTCTTTTATGGGGTGTCCCCAGTGCTTTTGGTTACTAATCATTTGAACCATCCCAACGAACCATACTGAACACATGAGCAGCAGCAACACTGATAAAAATCCATGAGTTTGATGGCTTGAGGCAGTTCACAGCTGAAGCAAACCCATCCTCTCACTTCTGTTTTAAACTATCTCTGTGTCATTAGTGTAGTTATTCTTATGCCTCTCAGATCCCTGTCCTTCAGTCCTCAGCTAATTAAGCTTCTGATCAGAATGCTCATCTCTTACTGAAATTACCATGAATATGTGAGTTGGAATGTGTTATTTGTGAAGGAGATGGAAAATGGCTTGTTATTCTGCCTAGTAGGGAAGTCTCAAAGTATTTTTTTTCTTTTTCTTTAGTTAATAACTGAAATGTCCAAGCAAAAGCTACATGACTTAAATCACCCTATCAGTGATTTTCTTCAAGTTGAAAGCAATTAAGCTAAAGGGAATTGAGGCCACTTTGTTTCTGAATGAGAATATAAATGGGAATTTAAGGCTTTATAATGCACATACATTATGTTCATTTGAATTTTCCTTTTATTTTCTTTATTACCTGATTGGCTTATTATCTAACCAGCTTCTGTAAGGTCATTCATGTTGAGGACAGGTTCTGATGTGAATTAGAGCACTGTATGCATGGAAGCAAAGAAAAATATTTTCAAAAATATCCGTTTAGGACCCATAGGTTTTAAGATGTACTTGCATTATCAGAGAGTGTATGTGTGGTGAGAGAGACTTTTAAGGAGGTTTGGTTTTTTTTCCTTATAGAATGAACAAAATTAAAATAGTAACTAAAAGTTCATGTTCAACACAAATACTACATTATGATGTTTTGAAGTTTCCCAAATCTGTTTTCCTAGTGATGACCACACATTTCTTGTGTTGTTTTTACATCACTCTTTGTATTGTAGCAGTACAAAATTGTGCAAACCACAGGTTTCTAGTAAGCTATTGTCATGCTGTTCATTTTCTTCTATGCTGATGATAAATCACTGCCTGTGTAGAGGCAGTGTTTGAGGTATAAAAACACTGGGATTTCTCTTGTTCTGGATTAACAAGAAACACCCACACTCACAAAAACTGATAAAACCCATTCAGTTAATTCATCAGCAGTACAATGATATCATCCTGAGAGAAACTGCTGTTCTCTCAGGGCTGGTTATATGCATAATTAGTTTTTCACATTGTTTTTCCAGATTTTGTTGTCCTGAGGTTTCTTGCATGTTGGTACCCTCATTGCTATGCTCGCAGCATGAACATGCCTTGCTAAAGCTCAGCTGCAATGTGACCACTAGCTGGAGGAAAGCTGAAGGTAATAATAAGAAATATGTAAGAAATCCATGGCTTTTGTAAAACTTGCAGGAACCATTGCAATATAATCTAGAGAAGAGAAGGCTGAGAAAATAACTGTTTTCTGTAAAAGTCTGGTTAAATAGAAAGGTGGTTTATTATTCTTCTTGTTAAAGAAAGGACAGGGAAAAAGTAATTTTAATTAGCAGAGCCTTTGATAGATATGGGAAAAATTTACAAGGTTGAGGAGATGTTAGTATACGACATATAAAAACTGTAATCTCTGTCATTAGAGACATTTAGGACTATGTGTGTCTGGCAGGGATATTCTAGGCTTGTGTTACACTTCTTCAGTGTGAGAGGCTATATATGTATATGTATCTTTAAGCTTATAATGGCAAAGAAGGGGATACTAGGATAATAAATATTAATAATTTTACTAACATTTCAGTGTTGCTATTGAAAAGGTATGGCTTAAAGATTACCAAAGTAATGATTTGCTTTGTTTCTCCACTTGAAGGGATTGGAGAGATTGTAAGGAAAAGGGGTCAAAAAATAAATTTTAGGGTTTTTTTTTCTTTTTCTTTTCTTTTAGATGTGGTAGCGTTTGCCGCAAATGAAATTGAGAACTAGAAAAAAATTTTGATAGCAAAAAAAAAAAATACAGTGGAAGATCTGTAAAAGTTCCTATGCACAGGCCACATCCTTTCCTTTTAAGAACTGCCTTGATTTTAACAGAGAGTGTGATTGAATTGTAAGCTTAAAAGTCATACTTAGTTTGGCATCCAGAGCACAGTATAAGCAGCTTTCTCCTATTGTGGTTGAGAAGGCTAATAATGTGTTGGATTGCAGGTTATGGACTTTGTGGGTGATGGGTGGCTTTTCTTTAGAGGTGGCTGTTTCCAACTTACTGACTAAATTTCTCCTGTTTGATCAGTTACATAGCTGTTAAATAAGTTGTCTAAAGTTATCTATCAAAATACAGAACTATGTCAACCTGCAGGGGGAAGAGAATCAATTGCTGCTTTACCGTATTGGAAAGTACAGCAAAATAACTGAACATGTGGGAGCATTTGCTCTCTTTAATTTTTGAAATGAGTATGATCAGCTGCTAGAAACTTTTTTTTTTTACTTTAAGTTTGCTCATCATCAGTTACTTTGAGCTAGTTAACTCATTTCCAGGCATAACACACACAAACACATGCACAGAGACACACAGAATTTGCTCCAAGTTTGCAATGGTCTCAGCCTTAGTGTTTCTAAGCTACAGAATTTATGAGTTTGGATATTATCCAGACTGGCACTTGAAAACATGTTTACCTTGAATCAATGGATAATTAGCTAATTGAAGAGACAAACTTTTAGCATAGTAAAAAGAAAAAAAAGTGGTCTCATTGACTGATTCACTGTGATTTAGATTGGTTTTATTCATTAGTATTTGACAGCGAATCTACAAAACCTAAGCTAAAATAATCCTCAGGGATTTCTATTTAACAGATTTTAAATGAGAACATTATATTAATGGTAGGATGTTTGAAACTCACTGCCTTTCTTACCTGCTGAAAAATAACCACTTGCAAGGTTGCAGTTCGGCAAGTTTTACAAACGTATAATTTAGCTAGCAGATTTCCTCAGACACAAAAGTCTTAAGGCACCACCTCTTGGCTGATCTTATCCAGCAGAATGATAATATGTGGTATCTTCTGCAGGCACAGCTTATTTGTCTGAGCATAAAGAAAGGAGAACAAGCAAACTGCTTTTCCAACAGGGATTACACTGACTTCAGCAGAAAATCAGACCTCTAACCAAAATATTTAAATTGGAACAAAAATTGGTTAAGTACACCAAGCCAAGCTCTTGCTTGTATTCCTGAGTGTATCACATAGTTTACTGATGTGAGTGTTGTGTCTTCTAAAATTTCAAGGAATTTTTTGTTTGTTTTTTTTTTCATGTATTACTCTCGCTGTTAAATTATTGTTTTGTATTTTGCCATACGGACAGTTTTCTGAACATAGTAAGATTTTAGTGTATCTAAATATTCTTGTGTCTGCAGCTTACATTTCAAAAAGTTATATTTCTAACATTTTCAAAAGCAAAACCTTAATATCAGCATTTAAATGCATGTTTAAACATTCAATATACTGGAAGCTTTATTTTGAAAGATTTGAATGCCCACAGGTCATACCCAATTCAGCTAACAGCTGAGACTGCTCAGAGTTGTTTGACAGTTTATATAGTATGTGTGTGCATGTGTATGATGTACACATAAAATACACACGCACAGAGGTTCAATTCTCTCACCACAGCTAGCTTGCACATTGTAGGCCATTAGTGACTCTAAGGCTTGATGAAGTTTTCCTCATCTCTTGTCTCCATTTGGTAGCAAGGACTGAGGTAGGGATAGTGTAAAGGATAAATACTTTCTTGGGGGAAAAAAAAGTCCTGATTCTACTTAGGATTTTGTCCAAGAATTTAAGAGAAGATTCCTGTCTGTTGCCAGTTAATTATTTTAGCAAAATGTTCTACAAGACACTACTGTGTATGTATTTTATACTGTTTGAATAGCCAGTATGAGCCATGTGTCCTTGGTATGCAGAAGTTTTGACTGTGTTCAACTGTCTATGATTTAAAATAAAGTTTTGGAAATTTAATGTCTCAGTGTCAAAGGCAAAATCAGTCTGTGCAGTATCAGGCTTAGCATATTTTAAGTTGAGCAATCATAATTACTGGGTAGGTTTGAAATTCTGGGTTTAAGTTCTATTGGAGATTACTTCATTTAAGCTTGGGAGGATTTTTCGAAGAAGAATTCATTAATATATGAGAAGCAGTAAGAGAAAATGGCGCCAACACTGGTAAATTGCCCATTCAGAAATGGAACAGCTTTGTATTCAGAGCAGGATTTGAACAAAATGCATTTCTGTTGAAGGGCATGAGGATTCACATAATGTAAGAACACAACAGTTACTCTTCAGGGCATGAGACAGTGTGTTTTGAAATAATAATAAGCATGGATGTAATCAAAGAATTTTGATTGGTCCTATCATGGGATAATTTATGGCAACACAGGAATCGTAATACTTGGTAACATTTGAATGCTTGAATTTGTACCTGTAACACTTTTGATGCAAGCCTTTATTTGTTTCTACTTATCTCACAGTGTGGAGATAAGTTACATAAATCCACATCTGCTGTACATTTTCCTGTTTATATGGTTTAGATAGAGTTAGAGGTTTAGGGATCACACATTTTATCATCTTGTCTGAAGGCAGAACAAACTAGCCTGCAATACTGCTCAAGGGGGTTTTGTCTAACAGTTTTTTAATAGAGGAGAGATTCCGTGAACCTATATGCTCCTTACTTCTTACAGCTTAAGGTTATTGTCTTTATGCTGCAACATGGCACAAATAATAGCTTATTTCCCTCCTCTTGTAGTAACTTTTTAGATACTCCAGGACAACCGGCAGACTTCTTTTAATCTAGACTGAGAAAACTAACATCTTGGAGCATTTTCCTATATATTCCCCACCACCAGCACCTCCTTCATCCAAACTTCTGATTATTTAGTGGCTGTGCTTTGTTTAGTCTCTGTTTGGTCTCCATTTTCCCGGGAAGCTAAGGGAAATAGGAAAGCCTCTTTGATTTTGTCGTGTTGTAGATATTTCAGTGTATTACTTGCTAACTTTCTGGAGTTCTTCCTTAGTACTGACTTGAGGCTAGATCCTACGATAGGTGTTACCCTGGTAAAAGTGATACAGTCATTCTGATTTCCTCTTCCAGTTACATTTTTCTGCCCTTACCTGGTTTTTCTGCGCCCTTCCAGCTGTTACTCCCTCAACTGAGGGAAATTAACAGTGGTTTGTGTTGCCACACACTAAACCAGACCCATAAAAGAATGCAAGATAAACAAAATCCAGTTTTAAGCTAGTGCTTGAACTTGATCACAGCAGGCAGTGACTTGACAAAACAGAGTGGGTAAGCATCTGCTACAGGAGATGCAATGGACTCACTGTGAGAGCAAAACCATCTTCAAGATATATCTGCTGCAGTCAAGAGAAGACTAACAGGACTGAGACCTTTATGTTTGCTTTTGAGATTCTCCCACTGTTTAGATCCTTTCCTGAGAACCTTCTGCTGAGCTGGGTTCTCCCTGTCTTGTAGCTGTGTTGATGATTCACTAATCATTTAAAAGAGGGTCAGGGGGAATTTTACACAGGGGTGAGCCTATGGGTTTGTTCAGCTTCTATTGAAATCAAAAGTGGACATACAGGTTTTTCTATGCATCCTTACTCAACTGTACCTTATTTCAGTTGGAACAGTATGATGTCTAAGTCTTTTCTCAATATTGATTGTCATCCCTTACTTTTTGGCGCTGTGTTTCAAAGTGAGATGTCTTCTGTTATCCATTGCTCATTATTCTTACAGATTTTTTTTTTTTTCTGCCCATCAGAACTTATTTCTATAGTCTTTCCACTTCCATTTTTTTAAAGTGACATTGGAAGGTACAGAGGGGCACAGCTGCCAGATTGTGGGGAGTACAAACTCCTGCTTGTCATCACCTTAATGTTACACTACTTACAGGAGACTGAAGCTGGCAGCAGTTGCTATCAGCACGAAAGTGTGTAAGCTAGGTCTTGACCCTTTATAAAAGGGAAAAAAATAAACATATACAGAATAATACTGGTTTTAGGAGGAGTACAGATGCTGAAAAATACAATGCAAAAGCTTTTTGACAGGAGATTTATTACTGTGAATGTCCACACACAGACCACATGACTGGATAAGGATATTACTATCCTTCATCTAATGTACTCCTTAGAGATATGGCTGTATGATCTGTTTCCCTGTTGCCAGTTAGCAACAGGAAATACTACTTGACTAAATTCTGTTTATAGTTTTCAGAAACATTAGCCTCAGAAATGTTTCCATTTAGTCTGTAGCTAGTTAATCAAGTCTATGTTCATCTGTCCATACAAGCTATAAAATTCTGCAATGAACATCTAAATTGTAATTAACATCATTGACCAGTTACAAGGCATAAGCAGTAATGTTATCCACGAGTGAGTGCTCTGTGCTTGCTGACAATACAAGTTACACCAGATGGGGCCCTTGGTGCCTCCCGTGGCCCCTGGCACTTTCGCTGCTGTCTGTCAGATGGTGCTTTTGTTTTCTATGAGATCATTATTATAAAATGTTTTGGATTTTTTTATTGTGCAAAGACCCAACTAGCTAAATCACCTTGAAGGCTGTAACAGATGAGGGAGGCAGGTGACGCTGTATATGAAGTGTTAATATTTTACTGTAAAGTTTTGCTTCCATTCTGGGATAACAAGACAATTAAAACAGCATTAACTGGACCCACTGCTCTTAAGCATGGTCTTTTCTTCATTTCATTGTGAAACTACGACAATCATTTTCATCACTTTAAATATGGAGTGAATACATGTTGTGGCATTCAGTTTAAGACATACTGCTTAGCCCTGACAAACTCATTATATAATAGGGCTGCAGGAGGGTTGAAGACCTGAAGTCAGTAGCTGAAGTACTGCAGCTGTATTCAAGTCACTGATGTTAAGGCAGTGGTCTTGTGGTGCTGACATTGTCATGGAGACCACAAATATGTCTTCTAAACAAAAGTGTTGTGTTTTGGCTGCCTGAATTTATACATATATCATACCCTAATAAGCAGTATGCATTCTGCTCCATTTTTGCAGCAATAGATCTGACCTTCAGGCTCCAGTAAAGTCAAGATCTGAATTCCACAAAGTCTAGGTACCCTGCATGAGCAAAGTCAAACTGGGATTTCAATAAGCTGACAGTTTTCTTTCTTGCTTGTTAGAGAAATGTAATACTGGGTGTATATTTACACTTCTTTTCCTTTTGCCTCTGCTGGTTCCAACATCAGCTAGTTAAAAAATTGCACACAAACAAGTTTGGGCATTTGCATTCAAATAAACGTATGGATAATGGGGCTGTAGCACTGACTGTAATGCATAATAAGCTACATAAAGCAAAACACAGAAACAGTTGCAGTTAAAATCTCTAGCAAATTCTGCTATCAGCTTCTGCAACCAATTGAGAACATTGCAGAATAAATGTTCCTGGATTTTAATGTTCCAAGTAGCACAACTAAACAAATACAACATGGATTATCCTCTAATATATTAAATGGCAAATGTTATCTTGCAGAAAAATAAGTAAGTTTGGGTATCCCAGAGAGGATTGGAATCCCAGGCAAAAATACAAACTTAAGTGCTTACACATACAAAAGATTATACACCTCTGCAGCTGTTTGACATCTGTCCCCTGAAGATAATGATATAAACACATGACAAACAACATATACATATCTGGCAATTAGTATACCTAGAATCACAGGTGGGGGTGAAACAAATCTGAAATCGAGTTACTGGAGCTGGACCACAGATACATGACAGTATAAAACTCAAAAAATTACTCCCAAAAATATAAATGTGGTACAATCACAAGAGTTTATTCTGAGTCAGTGCCTGGTCTAGGGGTTTGTGTTTGTTCCACTGACTTTTAACCAGCAATCTGCAGAAATTTTTGGATTGTATCTAAGGGTTTGTAAAAAGGGTAAATGAGAAAAGCAAGATCATACATAGATTATTGTACCATACATAGATGAGATTGTGCAAGACAGCTGCCTTAGAGCTCTGGTTTTCCACTGGGAGAAAAAAAAATTGCACCTACAAGTAAATCCCTAGAGGTATTACGATTGGTATCCTTCATAATAACACCCTTCACACACCTCACTCTGTATTCAATCTCATTTTGATAATTCCTAGGCTTAGAATATGGTACAGTTTGATTGCATTTTGTATAGATAGCTCCTTTCTGTTTATCATTTGCACATTTAAATGCACCTTAAAAGCTCAACTGAATAAATACAGTGTGGATTACCACTTCATATGTTAAATGCATAATACTGTCTTGCCAACAGCCAAATTAACTATCTATTTCTGTTTTGTCTTACCTCCGTATCCACACATACTGGGGCTTAATGATGGGTACTTTATTCTATCACACTATTTCTTTACAGAGACGTTTCAGAGAGAAACAGGGACCATAATAAAGTGTGAACTTCAGAATTACAGTCTTCTCTTATGCTCAAGTTTAAAGGATTATTTTTTTGTGTCTCTAGGCCATTGCTTCTTCAGTTTTGAAACATCACTTTGGAAAGCTTCAATTCCCTTCTTTTATCCTGCATTGTAGAAAAGAAATACACCCTAGTGCTTAACATCAGTACAGACAGATGTGGAAAAGACAACGTGGAATGCCAGGTTGTAGACAGTGCAGTAAAAATAATCTTGAGGTCAGACAAGCAGATACAAGTGAAAATGCAGAAGGAGCAAATTGAGTGAGGTGGGACAAAGAAAGTAAGGCAAACAGTCAAGGGAAAGAAGGCAGAAACTGAAGAAAGCTTCAGGATGAAGACTACTATTAGGATGTTGCAGATGGAAATGATGTGGGTAGCTATTAGGAAAAAGAAAAGACGTGATCCCACACATTCATAAAAATTCACACAATTTGTAGATTGTTCCCAGGGCACAGGTTTTGTTTTGATTTACAGTTTTTTAAGATGAGTTGGACACAGTTTTATGCCAAACTCTCTGCTGTGGAGAATCCGGCTCTCAGGATGGCCAAATGCCCACCTTCCAGCACATACAATTTAATTTCTCTGTGCTTTCTTTTCTTCGATTTTACTTGTTACCAGTAAAGTACCACTGTAAAATCAGATAATGAAGTTTTACAGGCCTCTTAGAATAAAGAAAAAAAAAGACAGCTAGTAGTAACCAGGGGTGCCTGGGCTGTATTTTCTTCTCAGCATGGGGTGGGTTTGAGAGCTCACATTAACAGTTTGCCATGGATAGAAAGGTAATTTAGCCATTTTCTGTCTACTGAAAGAGAATATGGTAGATAGAAAAGCTGTAACAGGAGCTTTCATATGTTTATGAAGCTTTAGTTTCTGTCTTACTGTCATGTAAGTAATTATGTGCAGTTAAAAATGTGCATGTATTAAATAGACCTTGGTAACATTTTCAGTCTTCCAAGCAGCTATAAAGCAACTATGGTCCTGTGTAAATGGCATGTTTACTCAATGTCTTCCAAGATACAGTCACACAATCTGTATGTTCTTAAATGTGTGTCTATCCGAACACTGAAAGGAAAATAAAGGGAATATATATATATATATTTTTTTTTTTTTTTGGGGGGAAAGGAATATCTCCTCCAGTGCTGTGACACAAATCTCCATTTGTTAACTTTCTTTGATTGAACTACATATAAATTTAAGTAACTGACTTTTGTTTAGGTAAAGAGAAAATAAGAGCAGTGAATGGGCCATTTCACGTAAAACGATGGAAAAAATTGTAGAAGCTGCAATTTTCCCTTACCTTTGGATAGGACTCGAATCTTTCTTGATGACCCGAATCCTTGCTTTTTCACATCTGGTGCCCTGCTGTATTTTATTTTGCTGCTGTGGTACTTCAGAGAAATAGAGCCCTACTTTGCAATTTGAAATCCACAGGTGTTGATAGGAAGCTTTTGCCACAGCAGTGTGGTATAGATTTCTACAAAAGGTAAGAAAACCTCAAGATGAAGATTGTGGACACTTCCTTTTCTAAGTAGAGATCTTATGGGTTTTGGAGATGACACAGTATTTCAGTATTAAAGGTAATGTCTGTCACTGTTGGTCTCAAATGTCTGGGCAATGATGTTCCTATTTGGGCTGGGAAAGATTGGGGAGAAAAGAAATGTACATAACACCTCTCAGTACTGCTTGTTTGCAACCAAAATAAATAAAATGAGTGCTGCTCAAGCACTTTTTGTAACAGTAAAATGCTTTACCTGTCTGCTGGAACTGGTACCATCATGGAATAGATTTTTTTTCTGGGAAGCTGCAAACACGGTAATGCCAGCCACTGTGAATTATGGAAGAGGAGGGAAGGTAAATTAGCTCTTCTGGTGTTCAGCAGCCCCTTTAGCCTGGGTAATACTGACACTTAGACTTGCTCTAATGGCATTACGTATACATCTGTGTACTCAGTCTGATGGTTTCCATATTTTGTTTACTTCTCTGTGAATGTAAATAGTATCATTTTAAACCCAGTACCATCAAGTCCAATCTATTCAAGTGCTAAACAGACTGGTGCTGTGCATGTTAGAGCTAACCCTCGAGCTTCAAGGGATATTGATGGACCATATTTTCTGCTTCCTCCATTTTCTTAATCTAATTGTCAGGCAAACTGTGCTTTAAATTTCAGGTTCTCTGTACGATTAGGTGTTCTTGAAAACTACTTTGACAGGAATTATGCTATAAAACCAGGGGGAAAAGGTAAGATGCTAAAGTTTTATCTTGGAGGTGGCTCTCACTGACTGTTCTGATTTCCTGCAGACAAATATTTTATCTGGTCTATAGCTATGAATTATTTTCCTAACTAGGAAATATCATGAAACTTTAAACATCTGTGCATAGCCCTATTACTTCATTTGTTTGTAGCAAAAAGTAGACTTAAAGAAACCTGGAAAAATCACTGTGGAGAACCCTTGCTGTGTTACTGCTGAGTCTAGACACGGCTTAGAAGGTTGCTCCAGTTCTGGTTTATGTGATTTTTTTACTCCTGCTTTCTGTTTCTACCGCCATTCTCCAAATATCTAAGGCAAAGGTCAGACCGCAGTGCTATTAGCAGTAGAAATTTTGCAGTGCACTTGTCAGAGGTCATTTACTGACCATGCCCTGGCCTCTGTAGGTGAAATTGTCTATGCAGCATGCCTATTTGCATATATGTTACAGTTTAAAGTAAAAATTCATACACAGAATTTGTTATAAGATTGAAATCATCCCCAATTGTATTTTAAATAATAAGCTTGGTGACATTTACCTTTTATTGTGTCATTTCATTTTTCATTTTGTGCTTCAGGCCAGTGTTCCCCAAACTCAGTGCTGCTTAAAAATGCTTAATCAAATAAAAATGC
Source organism: Psittacus erithacus (assembly GCA_009867235.2). Taxonomy (NCBI): domain Eukaryota; kingdom Metazoa; phylum Chordata; class Aves; order Psittaciformes; family Psittacidae; genus Psittacus; species Psittacus erithacus. The sequence goes on from WYDI02007022.1 coordinate 84,082, forward strand.
TTATTTTCCATCAGTGGATTTATAACTCTGGTCATGACAGATTAAAAAAAAATGAAATTAAGCAGCTTTGTGACAGAAATTAAGAAATATTCCTAATTATTATATGCAGTTTAAAATTCTATGTGTTTAAAGTGCAGTGTATTTATCTATGTGCAACATGAGTTCTTTTCAAGAATATGCAATTTTTCTATGGAATGCCAAACTCAAAATCTCAAAATCAAGCTGAAAGAATTGAACCTTTTATCTCCCAAGTGGAGACAACTGACACTGCTTAACCATTGTGGCTTTCAGTCAAGGGGCAGTGCTTTAAAACAGTGAGGTGAGTGACTTGGGTAAGGCTAAAGATCCACTTAAGGAACTAACTCAGTGTGAAAAAATAGATGGCTAGAGAGAGGAGGGAATTTAGGCCAAATACAAAATGGAATGAGTCTCATTTTACACTGGAGTAGATATAAAGAAAAAATGTAAAGAAACTCTGAGGTTTCAAAAAGAAACCTTGAGTAGGTGGTACAATCTCAATCTGTAACTTAATCCCACACGTGTTCAGTGCTCATGGGGAAACTGCGGTACACCTAAATACTTAGATCAGAATATTTATTGTAGTTGCAAAATCTAAATCCCTTGAAGTGAATCTTCTGCACAGAAATATGTCTGGGAAATTTGTCAGAGAAGCAGGTGAAGCCGAAGAACGTATGTGCACTGTGTTCATAAAATTAAGTATCTTCTCTTAATTCCAGCAGTTGCCATTATGTGGCTGTGCGGTATTGCCTGTGGCAAAGGCCTGAAACCTTTACCAGCAAGGTAAAGAATGTCTTAATGAAACCTTACCAAAACTGATTTGTTACCAAGTTTTGTAGCTGTGTGTTCAGGAGAAGGCAGAACTGATCACTTAGTTTCTTTATATTTTGGTAAGCATCACAGCCATGTATAGTCCTCCTTCTGTAGCACATCAAATTAATTTTGCATGAGCCAAATTATACAATTTTGAGGTTTTATACTCAATAGATTTATGAATTATTTTACATCAATGCAGGGATTGGGAAATGAAAGCAAATACTTGCTACACCTAGCAAACAGATGTGAATACATCTCTGTCACTTGATGATGTATTTAAGCTCTAGGCATGCTGCCTGCCTGGTGTTTAGTAAAGACACAACTATAAACATACAGACAAAACCAAAATCCTGTCTTTTTCCCATTTTAATACATGCTAATTTTATGAGCGCACTGTTCCACACCTCCACCTTACCACCTCTACAAGTACCTTACTTTTCCGGATGCTTTGAGAAGGATGAAAATTAATGAGTATTTGTCATGAATGACTGATTAGTGACAGTATTTTTATTAGGAAACTTGAAAAGAGGCTTAATAAATATCGTTCTTTTCAGTCCTTTTACCCTGTGATTTTCATAGCTTTCTTGGATCACTGATTTCATTATGTGACATTAGAGAATGCATTCTAAAAACAACTGCTAATAAAACACATGTGTATTCTGCTCTTATTGCTTCTATTTCTGTACTTCAAACAGAATGCATTCCCGTCCAAATCAAAGCAAAGATTAATGAATATCTCACTAATGTCCAGTGATGTTACAAGCATTGAACATCTTTATGTCCAATTATTTTTTTCTATAAATATCTAGCATTTTCATAAATATGTGATGGCAGTGTGCTGTTTAAAAAAATACTGAGCATTGATTTGAAACAGCTATTCTGTTCCTGAATATGAGAATAGCTGGATATCCTTAACGGATTAGGGAAACACAAAACATGACAAACAGCACAACAGCTGCCCTTCTGGGCTGCTTTCTTCAGTTTCTTCAGTTTAGGCTACACCTAAGTATGATTCAAGGAAAGCATTTAAGAATAAAAAATAACTTGATATCTAGGATTTCTAGAATCCAAATGGGTTGGGCATTTTTGTTTGTAAAGAAAGTCTAACGATTTTTTTATTTAAGTGTTTCAAAAGTAGAGCTGCTGAGGAAAACTTTTTGGGTCCTGCAAATGATTTTGTGCTCTGAAGTGAACCTAAGAACTTTCAGTAACTTACTGTGAAAGAGGAAACATCCTGGGAAAACCATGGCCACAGGTGATCCTCATATAATGTACGGGACTTCTAGTTTCAGGTGTCTCCACTTCTCCAATACACCAGAACAGTTTAGCCACCAGATACTTCCTCAGTGAAGTTTTTTATAGATGTATAAATAAATAATTTTTATCAGAGTAGAAATGAGTTTGGTTTTTTGGTTGTTTTGTTGGGGTTTTTTTTGTCTGTCATGCATGCTGTTATTATCAAAGAATCATGGAATAGTTTGGGTTGGAAAGGACCTTATGATCATCAAGTTCCAAACCCTCTGCCATAGGCAGGGGCGCTTTTGTTTTTCATGTTCAATTAGTAATGGAAAGCACAAAGGCTTCAAAAGGAAATACTGGGACAGGTTTTCTGATGTTGAAATAGGTGCACGCAGATTTGAAAAATCCATCTAGTCAGGAACAGATTTAACCCAGCCAGGGGTATCTCTTACACTATACTGCCCTTTTAACAGAAAATTTTGTGCAATGCCAAGATCACTGCTTGATACAATATTCAACCAAATTTCCTAAGGAGGAACAATGTAACCAATAAACAAAAGAAATGCCCTGCCCTCCCCAATCTGCACTTTCTTCACTTTGAATTTTTCCTCCAATTGAAATTCGCCTTAGATTTTCAGCTGTTATGTAGATACTGAGATACTGCGTGCTGCCTTTTTCAAGCCATATTTAATAGCATGATGCTGTGATGGTGATTTATTTCCTGTTTACAGCTGTCAGATACTTGGAGATTAGATGTTCCACCCTGGACTTTGAGTGCCAGGGTTTCAAGAGCATGTTTTGAACATACCTTGACATATTTAATTGGGTTGGGCACATGGGGCAGCCTCAATTAACAGTTTAATCAAAATATAAAAAAGCCTTTTTTGAAAAAAAGAGAAAGCCAACAATAACAAAAAGGATGTAGTTTTGCATAATAACTGAGTAGTGCTACCATGAATCCTAGTTCAAAGTGCTTTGCTCCCTCTGGCTGCTGTGCAGGGACTGGTGGTTCGTAATTTGTGCTATGAATTCTTGTTTGAATCTGACTTCCCAGGAATGAAGACTAGATTTCAGGGATGTTTAGACATGGGGAGAAAGCAATCAGGATTTTCAAAAGCATCTGTGCAACTAATTCCCTGGGGTTTATCCTTAAATTGCCATGGATTTCACTGGGATTTGGGCAACATATGATCTGCCACGCTGATTGTCACCACTAAACTCTCTCCATTACGGTTTGACAAGTAAGCACATCCCTTAGCAGGTACCATCAAGAAGCAGGCTATATCAAGCAATTACTGGTTGCTGAAAACAAGGACACCTTTAAAGAATATAAAGTAGTAGCTTTACTGCTCTTCTCTTTTCTCTCTCCTGGAATATTAAGTGAAAAGACCAGGAACGCATCTTTTAATAAGGTAAGAAAGGAAATATCTTTCCTGCAGCAGGTGGTGTCTTGTACGTCCCGACCCAAGCTATCTTCCACCTTGTCACAGAAAGCAGCAAGGCATTTGAATAATTAAAAGAGTGATGGAGATTGCGAGATTAAGTCAGAGGAGGACAATCATGTTCAAACAAATTGGGGGAAAAAAGCCTCAAGTTAATCTGTGCTCCCTTCACCTCAGGCTGATTAGAGTAACTTAACTGCTATTGCAAGTAATATGCAAAGTAGATATTCATTATTTTTCTGACGGCAAATAAAATAATGTGCAAATGTAACAAAAATAATCTTGAGATGTATTTTGTTAATTATGCCTGTAGACTATTGCTTCATTTTTTTAAAGCAAGCAAGGAATCAGTCCTCTGTCCCCTCTTCCAAAACCCATAAGGCTGTTTTCTGATCCAGTCTCAGCTCATGTGAGGGTGTATCAACTTTATCCTAAAATAAAGAAATTAAACCTTCTTGACATGTAGGCACACCATGATATGATTTTAGACTTGAAGGGTTGTCTACCAGAAAGGGAATCTTCTCTTCAAACTGTATCAGTTGTTTTAATAAAAGATATCTCCACTGATAAATCTTGGTCTGGTATGTGTAGCTTTCTCCCTTCACCAGTGTTAGAGGAGGTGTGCACCTCTATTTCTGTTGTCCCCACAGCACATTATACATTGATATTATACAGTGATATTATACATTGTTATTGGGGTTTATACTGTTTATTATGTTCCTAAAATTAAATAGTTAAATTGATAATTGGTTAATAAAATTAGTTAGTTAGCTCTAAAATGCAACTGTATACATTGCTGTGTGCCTGATGGCCTGAGAACCTAGGAGAGCAGTACTACTTGGACCAGAGGAACTGTGATTTAGTGACAGCTTGCATATATTTGGCTTAAAAATGCCTGTGAGATGGTGTGGTTGCAAATACATTGGAATCCCATTTTTTATGTAGCTTTAGTGATAGGAGCTATAACTGTCACTACCTTGAGTGTGAAAATCGTCTTAGAGTTGGTATTAAAATTTGTGAGGTAGCTTGGAGAGCTCAGCTATCAATGTATCAGCTCGTGCTGGCATATCTGAATTACTTTCGACATTAGTATAATCCTATGCTTGGCCAGGAAAGTATTTTATTTTTCTGCAATTCCATCTTCATTTTTTCCAGTTAAGGCATTTTCAGAAATTTGTCTTCTTACTTAATTCTACATAGGGTAGAATGGTATTTGAAATATTATTACAGAAATGGTATATGCAGGTATTCACCAGGGTATACTGATTTCCCCCTCCCCTCCAGACAGTGCTGTCTCTTTCTCCTCATGGTGCTCAGGAGTCTGTGCAGCTAGTACATCTGTACCTTTTCGGTGTTTCAGAAGAATAAGCAGGAAGTAGATTTGTGCACTTGCTTTAAAATTGCTTGTGAAATTTCTTACTTGAGTTGGTAATCCAGGAACTGGATCATTGCAGGTGGTGAAGTGAAATGGGAGCTGAGATGGTACAACGTGGTCATGTTCCTCAGTAATGTGCAGAGCCCAGTGCAGGACTATGCAGGTGGATGATTTTACCCTGTGGCCGTGTGTCAGAGCTGCTTTGCAAATGGAGGTTTCCTTCCTTGAGGCTGGTCCTTCCTTCTCCATGAGGCCTTCTGGGTGTGGGCAGGTGCCAGGCCCATGCATGGAATAGTGCAGGAGGGGAAGTAATAAAGTGGCCTTAAGTTTTCTGTTTTATTAATTCAGTAATTGTTTGTGATTTTGTGGAGCTCTTCCCATATTGAGTGTGCTGTCACACTGTGCTTTTCCCCCACAGATCAAGTAGATGTGGAGCAGAAATCACAATCCAAAAGCCGAGGGTGTCATGGAATCATAGAATGGTTCAGGTTGGAAAGGACCTTAAGATCATTTAGTTCCAAACCCCCTGCCATGGACAGGGACACCTCACACTAAACCATGTCACCCAAGGCTCTGTCCAGCCTGGCCTTGAACACTGCCAGGGATGGAGCATTTGCCACTTCTTTGGGCAACCTGTTCCAGTGCCTCACCACCCTCACAGCTTCTTCCTTGTATCTAAGCTGAACTTTCCCTGTTTAAGTTTGAACCCGTTACCCCTTGTCCGATTGTCTGAGTCCCTAATGAAGAGTCCCTCTCCAGCATCCTTAGATGTCTCTCTGTCTTTCTATCTATCTATCTATCTATCTCTCCATCAAAGGTTGCCCAGTATTCGCCTGAAATAGTACTTTATTTTGTTGTCACATAACTTGGTTAAATTTTCCCATGGCTGATTGTTTAGTGGGTTGTTTGGAGGAGAGTGTGATGGCTGTTTAGTTTTTTGTAATTATTATTATTTCAGCTACTTCCTTCAGTAATTTCCATAAACAAAGATAATTCCTAATTCTGTGTTAATACATTTTACCAACATCTTAAAAAAAAAAGGAAAGGTGTGTTTGGAGCAGAAGTGGATGCTGTGCCTCTGGATCAGCTGGTAGCCTCCTTAAACCCATGATTCTTAGGTTGCTTCCAACAGTCTTTTGTTTCATTCATTCGTTATGTTCAAAATTCTGTAACAAGTATGGCAAGTGTATTACTTATACGGCTTTTCTATAAAGCACTCTGTCATGCCAGCACAGGTTTTCACTATTCTTGAAATGAGACAAGCTTCATGTGGAAAATAGCAACAGATTCAGTAGATAAGGATTAGAATGATCCACTCAAATGAAATGGGAAATTTCAAGCTATTAACTCAAATAAATAAATATATTTATAACTTTGAGCATCAAAATACACAGCCTCCATTAATGAACTCTTACACTTCCGTCAGTATCTGCTTATTATTAGATAATGCCACATATAGAAACTTCTTTGTCTTCATATTCTTCACAGCATTCAGTGAAAATTTGAGGAAAAGTTTATGAAAATATTTGCTAACTAGACCAGCATGCATGAACATTCTGTGAAAATTACTGCTTGTGTAACTTAGTGGAAATCTAACAAGTAATGTCATAGATCATCAGTGGGCAGCTGTAGCAGCCTTTGGAAGTTAAAACTGAAACCTTGTCGTTGTTTGTGATTCAAATCAGCATTCAATGGCTTTAAATCCTGCATATATAGACAGTTTTCTAGCAGTTTCATATTTGTTCTAGTGATTAGGCACTAATTATTAGTAGCAGTATGAATAATTTTGCATCCCACTAGGACTAGCTGCTGAAAATTAAAGGTTAAGAGATCAAGACTGGAGTAACAACAGCAAAAATACTAGAGCCTTCTCCGTGGTGGGATGCAACCAATTTTGTGTTACAACTAAAACTGAGTCCTGTTTTGTAAAGCCCTAAGAAAAAAATATTATGGAGATTTAAAGAATCTTTGATCTCAGAAGAGAGAAAATAATGCAAATACAGTGCTTCCAATCTGATTTCAAATATTATGATTCTGTATAAATTATGCTTTGCTTTTACTTTTTATGAACTTGATAATTTGTTATCTGGGATCTTTGTTTCAGACCAGACTTTTTATTTTTTTTAATTTTTACGTTTTTTTAGCTTGCAAACGGAATTTTGGGGAGAAAATTACTTGTTTAGTTGGCAGTTAATGAAGAATCAGAACTGCCTCCTTTTCTTTACCTGCTGTCTAATGCTAAGGTGGGGTGTACATTCAAATAATTTGGTGGCTGCTGACATTAAATACTGCTCCAGCTAGGAATCTCTCACAGGGAGACCACAGGTTCTGCAGACCTGCAGAAAGATGTGCCATAAACAAGCCTTGCCTTGTTTATGGCAGTGTCAAAACCAGTCTCTGAAGCAGAAGATACTTGATCAGAAACTCAAGATGTAGCGCAAGTTCTAACATTCACTTCAGAATTTATTACTGTCATGGTTTAAGCCCAGCCAGTAACTCAGAGCCACGCAGCCGTTCCCTCACTCACCCCCCCTTCTCCCCCCCGCTCTCGGAGGGATGGGGACGAGAATCGAAAGAATGTTAACTCCCACAGGTTGAGATAAGAACAGTCCAGTAACTA